>PVIR01001873.1:0-112532 GCA_004026965.1 Petromus typicus | reverse complement strand
CCACCAGCCCAAATATCAACAAGGAAATATTAGAGTTTAATAAAGCCTTTGAATAAGTGAACTTAATAAATATGCCAAAAATTATAGAATTTAGAAAAAAAGATACCTAGATACATATGAATTATCAAAACTAACCAAGTAGATTTTAAAATACTAAATAAGCCAGCAACAGGCAATGAATTGAATCACTATTTTTTTTTAACTACCAATATAAAAAGCCCAGGTCAGATGAAATCGGTGCTGAATTCTACAGATACTTCAAGAAAAACTTAACACCAATATTCCTCAAGCTCTTCTATGAAACTGAAAGGGAAGGAGTATTCCCAAAGTCATTCCTGGAATCTAGCATTTCTCTAACTCCAAAATCAAACAAGAATCCAATCCAAAAAAGATAATGTAAACCAAAGTCATTCATGAACATGAGATGCAAAAGTACTTAGCAAGATGTTAACAAATCATCTAAGAGATCATACACCACAACCAAATAGGCTTCATCCCTTGGATGCAAAGATGGTTCCAACTATAAAAACAAATAAATGTAATACAACAATCCATTCAAAGTATCAATAGCATTCTTCACAGAACTGAATATAGAAGTCCTAAAACTTTTGTGGAACTGGAAGAGGTGCAAATAATGAAAACAATCCTGGGTAACTAGAGCAGATCAGAAAATATCATCATTCTGGACATAAATTTATATTATAAGACCGTAAGTATAAAAATAGCGAGATGCTGGCACAAAAGCAGAAATGAGGTTCAACTGAACAGAAAGGAAGAGGCAGAAACACCGTGCACAGTAAACTTTTTTTTAATTGAAATCTTTATTGGTACATTACATATACACATCATGATTGCACTCCACAATGAGAATTTGTACCAGTATATGACACAACTTAATTCTCATTTTTTCCCATAGCCCTACCCATCCTAACACCTCTACCCCCTATATACATAAACTTTGTTTACTTTCTTTTTTGTTATAATCTCATTCTTTTTCCCCCTTCACCCTATTTCGCTTTGAGTATTTTCTATTTCACAATATATAACGTACAGTTCTAGAACTCAGTAAACTTTTTGATCCTTGAAAGACAGGCCAAAACTATATACTAGAGGAACTACTTCCTCTTTTAAACATGGTGCTATAGAAATGAGCAGTCCACGTGCAGAAGATTGACTCTACACCTATATCTTTCACCATATGTGCAGTTAACATCAAACGGATCAAATCACAAAATGTAAATTCAGAAATACAATCTGCTGGAAGATAAAATAGGTAAAATTCTTGAAGTCATAGGAGTAGACAAAAGACTTTTTGAACAGAACCCTGGTGGCTTAGGAAGTACTACCAAAAATCAATAACGGGATCTTCTCAAATTATGAAATTTCTGCATGGCAAAAGAAACAACTAAGAAAGTGCAAATACAACTTACATGATGATAAAGATATTTTCCCAGATTCCTCATACAGACGACTAATATTTAGAATATATAAAGAACTAAAAACAATTAAAGCCTCCAAAATAAGACTCAATCAAAAATGGGCAGCAGAATGAATAGATACTTAACAAAAAACAGATGGCAATAATACATGAGGAAATGTTCAACATCACTGGCCATTAGAGAAATGCAAATTAAAGTAACTCAGATTCCACCTTATCCCAGAAAAAAAAAATGACTATCATCAAGAAATTAAATAATAACAAATTCTGGCAAAGCTGTGGGGAAAAAGGAATCATTTCACAATGTTAGAGGTAGTGTAAACTGGTATAATGTCTATAGAAGTCAATATGGAGAGTCCACATAAAACTGAAATTAGAAATTCCATGTGACCCAGCTATTCCTCTTCTTGGCATCTTCTGAAAGTGTTAAAGACATTACATTACAGGGATACATGCATATCCACATGTATAATGGCACAATTTATAATACCCAAATCTCAGAAGCATCCGATTCATCCGTCAACAGATGAATGGATAAATAAGATACGATGTTTACACACAATAGAATACTACTGTGCTACAAAGATATATAAACTTGAGTTATTTGTAGAAAATAGATATGTCTTAAGACTAATGTTAAGTGAAATAAATCAAACAGACAAGCTTAAATGGTGTATTGTTTTTCTTGTGTGAGAAACGCAAACTAGAAATTAGAAGCAAAATTTAAAAATAGATACAATGAAGTAAAAAGATGGGGATCAAAAAATGAGGGAGAGTGAGGTATGGGGAAAAAGAAGGAATTAGGAGGTGCTGTATATTTGTACTAACTTCATACAAGCTTTGTAAACATTATTTACTGTAATAATATAAAAATGGAGATCAAGAGATGAGAGAGAGGGGAACGAGAAGAGAGAACAATTAGCATATCTCATACAAATATCTTTTCAAAACTGATATATAATCTACTTGAAATCTTTTGGTGTTTTTAATAATGTTTCTGAAGAAGTTCAAAGTTCTTGATTTAACAGAAGAGATAAACTCCTAACTATATATGTAGAAATATTTCTGTGTTTGCTGTACATTTTTTTATCAGATTTAGTTCTTTTAGTAGCTTGATAAGTAATTTTAGTTTGTGTTTTTTTAAATGGTTTTTTTAAATGAACTATCTTTCCTTTAAAAGTGAGTAGATCTCTCCTATTAGATTCTCTTGGTCTACAGTTTTCTTTGTGGGACCAGGCATTTAACTTCTTATTCAAATTGTGTAAATTTTATAGACATAATGAGATTTTTCAGTTCTTCTTGATTCACTTTTTCTAGATTATTAGTGCAAGTGTTTAGTACAAAATGTTTAATTTCCTTGCTGGAAATTGGCACATGAACATTACACACCTTAATTCCTTTTTTCTTCTCCTTTCTCTTTCCTCTTGTCTCCTCCCTCTTGTCGAGAGCTCTCTTTTTTGTATACGACTAGAATACAAAATGTTGACATTATTTGTGCGGAGCTGACACACGGATACAACATATCTCAATTCCTTTTCATATCTCCTATACCTTCCCTTCGCTCCATCTCTCAATCCTCTTTTTTCCACTTCCTGTTACCTAGCTTTTATTTTGCTTTCCATTTCCATTTTGGATATCTCATATTAGAGAAACTATGAAGTATTCAAGCTTGTCTGTTTATTTTATTTCACTTAACATTACAATCTCAAGGTACATCTGCTTCCTACAAATGACCCAAGTTTATCTTTTCTTAATGGCACATTAGTATACAACAGCGTAAAAGGGTTCTTTTCCCCCACAGCTTCTCCAGCGTTTGTTAATATTTGATTTCTTGACATCGGCCATTCTTTCTTGGGTAAGATGGAATATCAGAGTTATTTTAATTTGCAATTTTGTAATGGTCAGTGATACTGAACATTCCTTCATGTATTTATTGGTCATTTGTACCTCTGTTAAATATCCATTCTGGTGCTCATTTTTGATTGAGTCTTTTATTTTGGGGGGCACCTAATTTTTTTAGTTCTTTATATATTCTAGATACGAGTCCTCCATATGAGAAATCATTCATAAAATCTTTTTCTTATTGTGTTAGTTATAGTTTCACTTTCTTGGATGTTTCTTAAAAGGCTTAAAATATAGCTTTCGATGAAAAGTGCAGAAAGATCAGATGTTTAAGTTTACAGAACCCTGGAGGACGGGGCACATTCCCTTTTGTCGATGTTGAACACACAAATAGAAATTCCCACTGCAGAGCTTAGCATACATGTCAAAAGCTAAGCAGAAACATTAATGTCAACATACTGATTTTAACAATTGAAGTAGATATGGTGGTCCAAAGAGTAAGCACAGAGGTGTTTGCAAAAAATAAAAAAATAAAATAAAAGCCAAGAAAGAGGAACACAAAATGATTTAAAAATAAACAGCCCAAGGAATAGAATTAGAAGTGGCTTCTGACATTAAAGATCTTTAAAAGAATAAAGTGTTCAGCAATGTAATAGACTATAAATTTTAATTCTATTTTATGCTTCCCTGTCACCAATCATAGGTCATCTAGTCATTGCTATTCAGTTAATGTATTTATGTGACCCAGAACTATCCAACCTATTCCCACCTACTACTTAGCTTTAATAGAAAGTAGTTAGCTTTATATACCCCTCAAAAGAGAAAAACAGCTATCACTATGGAACTATTAACTAGAACAAAATTTCTACTGACTAAATTGCACCTAGGAAGATAACAGCATTTTGGAAATTTGTTCTCAAACAAAGTGAAACAAATAATCCAAATATAATTCTGAATGGAGTCACATTTACTTAGTTTGATGTAGAATAGAATGTGCTCTGAAGAAAAATGTTAGGATAAAGGTGCTGCAAATGGACAGTGGCAAAAATTCCCAAAGAGAGTAATGTTAGGTCATTTAAATTCACTTAAAAGCTAATTTCCAACAATTTAATGAAGTGTGATATTTTCTATTTTTCATCAAAAAAGAAACTGCAACATTAATTTAAATAAAGAAAATAGATTCTATATAAGTATTTCAGCAGCCCTCATTTAAATCCATCCCAATCTCAGTTTTACCCCCAGAACTGATTTTAACAGCTTTTTTAAATATCCAATAAACTACACAAAATGAAAGTATCCATTCTTATGTGTTGATGTATCTATATCCTGGAACTATCATCACACTTAAGACAATAAACTTTATCTATCACTTCCAAATATTCCCTTATGTCCTTTTATAATTTTTTCCTCTTTCCTCCTGTTCTTCACCCTTTAGCCCTAAATTTCCAGTGAGTCACTAATCTATTATTGGAAAATAGGTTATGCTTTATAGTTTTACATAAATCTAATCCTACACTGTGTTAGTTTCCTAAGACAGCTATAACAAATTACCACAGGTCAGGTGATTTGAAACAACAGAAATGTATTCTCTGAGAGGTTGGAACTCTGAAATAAAATTATTAGCAAGGCCAGCCTTCATTTAAAGTTTCTAGAAAAAGCTTCTTTTTTGCCTCTTCTACTTGTAGTGCTTTCCAAAAAATTCTAAGCGTGGCTTGGCTTGTAGACGCACAAATCCAATTTCTACCAGTCTTCATGTGTATCCACATGTGTTTCCGCTAAGTCTCTTACATATTTTCAAACTTCTCCCTCTCTCCTTATAAGGATACTAGTCATTGTATAATATAATAACTGTATCCAAATTTTCCCTACAAAGACTCTCTTTACAAATAAGTCATTTTCACAGATACCATGGTTTAAAGCATCAACATGCCTCTGTGGGGAACAAAATTCAATCCACAATATTCCGTGTTTGGCCCTCCAATATTTATGACCTTTCCAAATGCAAAATACATTCACTCCAACTCAATACCTGCAAAAGTCCTAATCCATTCTAGCACTGACTCTAAATGAAAATTCTTATGTAGATATCATCACTTGAGAAGCCCCAGTTCTCAAGCAATTTATTTGTTCAAGACTCCAAAAGCACAGAATGCAAATACAAAAAGAGACAAATTCAATTGCATAAAATTAGAAAAAAGAACTTCTGCACAGCAAGGTAATCACTCAACAGCATTTAGAGAAAACCTACAGGATTGCAGAAAATATTTGCAATATATACATCTGGTGAGAGATTGGCATACAGAATATATAAATAACTCAAAAACTAATAAAAAAGAAAATAATAATCTGATTTTAAGATAAGTAGTAAATTTTAATTGATATTGCTCAAAAAAGGCATACAAATGTCCAACAGGTACATAAGAAGTTTGACATGCCTAATCGTCAGATATATGCAAATCAAGATAACAGTGAGAAATCATCCTATGAGGCCATAGGTACATACCGAGAAACAGAAGGCAGCATAGCAGGATCATGAGGCAGGCATGGGCATCTGGACAACTTCTTCATGTACCTGGTGGACCTGCTCTGGCTCAACCATGTATATATCATTTCCATTTAATGATGGGCTATCATTGGGCACATCCAATCTTATGACTCAATGGGTCAGATGATATCCAGCTTAGGGTAGGATACTCAGGTAGCAGGTTACTTTCTACCCTATGGCCAAGCATTCCAATCCCAATAAGTTCCAGTAGCAGGCCAAGAGCAGTTTTTCAGAGGAAGAGTAATTGTCTTCAGATGATGATCAAGACTTGCTCTAAAAGTGTGTGCTGCACTTCACCTACAGAGGCCTGCCAGAGTCTCCAAACAACATCTCACTGTGCCACTGGTACTTCACATGCCATAGAATCTGAAGGGTCATGTGGCCCCCGCAATAAAGCACCTGCACAGCAGCCTGCATCTGTTGCAGAGCCTTTCCTTATTCTGGACCCTAATAAATCCCAGGTATCGTTAGTACATTTTGTCAGGGATTGGTAATTGTAGCTATTAAATTCTCACAAGAAATAAAAAACAATTGATATATATCTTATCCAGTGCATCTTGAGGAACTCTACAGTGCTTGGCAGACACCTTAGAAATATGTCAGAATTTTCAAATCCCAAATCTCCTAAACTTTGACACTGTTGAAAAGAATGACATCCTATTCCCACAAGCAGATCTATAGATTGGGACAGTTCATTGTATTTAAGACCAACATCCAAATCACATGCATCCTACCATTTTTAATTTAAATATTATGATGTTATACCCATAAGAAGAAACAAAAGTGGCATTATTTGATTCTTTCTATTAGAAAGTGGTCATATACCAATTTGGTTTTGGTAGACATTCAGATTTTAGGACATAGGACTTGATAGATTTGGTGAGCCAGACTTGTAACTTATTAAATTGTAGATTATTCAGACATAAATATCTTTACCAGATACTGGTTGGGCATTCTCCTATGGTCCATAATTCTAAGAGAATGTCACTCTACAATCTAAAGCAAGCAGATAGCATTTCCCTAAAGACAAGAGTGTTAAAGAGCAAGAGCTAAGAATGTTTCAGGGAAATGAAGGATATTAATGGCATCAAATTCACATGTTTACAAAGATGATAACAGAAAAAAATGATAGAAGCATCTAATCATTAGGAATTGTTTTGATAAAATAGTAGGTACTGACACCAAGATGCAATAAATTGGAAGATTACAATTAAATTAAGCTAATTAGGGTAGAATCTTTTGAGAAGGAAGAATAAAAACTAGATGGGAGCTAACTTAGACATTGACTAAAAAAAAAGAAAATTGAAAATATTCAAACAGTGGAAGACTGAGGAAGGTTTGAGATGATAAATAGAAATGAGACAGAATGAAGTCTACTTGGGATTGGGGCTCAAAAAACATCAAGAAAAGTGACTAGACATGGGAAAAATGTGGCTTGCTTCATTTCAATAATAGGTATAGACACAGGCAGTTACAGGGTTCAAGCGAGATTCAAATTCCTATCTTTGAGTCTCTATCTTCAGCTTATCAGTCATTGTCATTTTTCATAAATCACCACAGTCTGATTATCCAACTTTTTTAGCTAATGTATTTCATACCATGTTTCATAATGCCCTACTAGAGAATGTAATATATTTGCAGAATTATCACAGAATTAAACATTTTTAAAGCATAATAATTTCTATATTATTAATCAAGCTTTAGAATTTTTATGCATGATAAAAATATCAAATACATGAGATTCCTCTAAAAATATTAGAGAAAATGTTAGAAGATGAGGTCTCTTTTACATGATAATAAAATTTATTTTCTCACATAGCAGACATTTTCAGAGTTTATTTGATCAAAATTCATGGTAAAGTCATAAATCATATTTTAACTTTTTGTATTTCTAGGTTATAATTATCCTTGTACTCTCTGAGGCTTATAATTTGATAACATGCCACTCTTAATAAATAGTCCAGTTCTGCAATTCTGATATAATCTTATCACATCCCATTATCCGGTGATCATTAACACTTAAACCCAGTGATTTACTCTTGCCCTCTGTTAATAATACTGTCATCTCTTGTAAAAAGAGATTAAGGGAAACAAAGAATGTGTTTCCCCTGTGTCAAACTGGTGGATAAACTTCATACAGGCTCCAACACCATGTTCCCACTTTGACCTAAAATTTTAAATTGTGGGAGTAAGAATCACTGGGACAGAGTAAGCACAGTCTGCACCAAGAAAATCCACAGAGGCAATGTTTGTGCTCTAATGACTTTAGAGGAGTCCATGGAGTGGTCAGTTTACCCAAACACGAAGCACAATGCTGAGTAAACATATCATAAGAAGAGGACATCTGGGAGAATTCGACAGCTCTGGTCTAGTGTGTTCTGTGTCCGAGTTGGACATTTGAGTGATGGAGATTTTATACTGTTCACGTTCTCTACTGATGACTTCTGAGGGGTTCTGAAAGAAACTCTCAGGCCTGGCATTCACTTCTTCATGTCACCTCAAAGCTAAAAACATTAGAACAAAAAGGAATTGAGAAAAAATGAGGGAATATCAAAGCCTATTTGTTTCAGTGGGGATTGGTTAATAAGGGAAAGAGAACAGCCAATCAGCCATGCAGCAGAGCAGAAGAGCACCATGGAGCAAGCTTCAGACTCTGTTTCCATCAGTCTTCATTCAGGAAGCAACAGCCATTCTAAAAAATTAAGTCTCTGACAACAGAGAACAAAAACCTCATAAATGACTGTTCAGCTACTTCAATACTTAGTTAAACATTAATTCCCTCAAGTGGCTAAAATCAGACAGGATAACATTCATGGTTATAATATTCATGGTTCTTGATTATGAGGGCTATATTTGTTTTGGATGAAATGGATTGCCTCTTCAATCTCTAAAGCAAACTGAATTTTGCTTTAGCCATCAGACTATTCAAGAGGAAATGCAATATTACAAGACTCCACAATAAGAAACAAAAACCTTTCGGCTTAATTTCACCAAGGCTCTGGATTGGAGTATTATGAAATTTTCTGGTACAAACTAATGAAGTCTTTACACTTAAAATGAATGTAAAGAAAACTCAGAATCTTTATTATAGTTAGAAGGGGTTCTATTGTGAGCAAGTGGTCATACTAATACCAGACAGCTTAGGATAGAATAGGGTAGTAGAACTGGAAGAAAGGAACAAAATAAAATGTTAATCTCAAGCCCCTCCTCTATATTTTAGTTGTTGCTTCTATAAAATAAGAATACAGTAATTTCTATATAGTCCACAAGTCTGTAATTTGTGTTCAGCCACTTGAGACAGATCTTTCTGCAATGCTTATAAAGGCCTTGCAGAGTAGGTTTAATAATTACAGGGCCCATATGGCCCTGCTCCATTCCAGAAGCACAGAGAGTCCCACTCCACAGAGAAGTGCTATTCATGTGCGTCTTAGAGTGAGGGCCCTACAATACATATTTCATTCATTCTCTGAATGAGCACCTACATGTTCTCCCCCATGAGAAATACTGATGACAGCAATTCATGAGTTGGTATGGGAAATGTTGCTAAGGGAGACAAATACCAAGTGAAAAGTAGACTAAACATTCTTGGATTCTCCCAGAAATTTCTCCAGAGATTAGTTCATGTGATCTGGAAAAACTGAAAAAAAAAATCAACAGATCTGAAAGAAACAAAAAAATTATGATAAAAAGAAATAATGCTACGAGGAAATTTAAAGAGAAATGCCCATAGTCTGAAAAAGTTTAGAAGTTCTCCATTCTGTCTCCATCTTCAGATTCTCCGCCCCCATGTTTTTCCTCTGATATCAACCTTCAGGATCAAGTGCCTTCAAGAAATGAAGAGTTAGTGGCAGGGGATTTAGCTCAGTGGTTCTGGCACTTGCCTTGCAATCCCAAGGGCCTGGGTTCAGTCCCCGGTAAACACATACAACAATGCAGGGCATGGTGAGTCATGCCCGTCAGCAATCAGTACCACATACCACAATGTTGGCATGGTGGCTCATGCCTATAATCCCACCACTCAGGAGACAGAGGCAGGAGAACTGCTGAGTTCGAGGCTGAACTGAGTTCAGGGACAGCCTGAACTATAAAGCAAGACCCTGTCTAAAAAAGAAAGAAAAGAAAGAAAGAAAGAAAGAAAGAAAGAAAGAAAGAAAGAAAGAAAGAAAGAAAGAAAGAAAGAAAGAAAGGAAGAAAGGAAGAAAGGAAGAAAGGAAGGAAGGAAGAAAGGAAGAAAGGAAGAAAGAAAAGAAAGAAAGAAAGAAAGAAAGAAAGAAGCAGTTACTTAAATGAAGCAAGTTGATTTTTATTTGAATTGGATTTTTCTTTATATATGGAGCATATGGAGGCAAACAGTACAATTGGTCTATGTTCTAGTTAAATTATGTTTGTAGCAATAGCATATTCATCAAAGATGTCTTGTCCTGTTTGAATACTTAGTTGGTTTATTGCACTTTCTTCTAGGATGCTGTGTTGATTTGTTACATGTTACCAGTTAGTTTATGTCCTTCCCCCCAATATTTCACTTGTTGGAGACCTAACATTCTATTTCCAATAGAATCTAATTATATTTGGAAATAAGCCTTTAAAGAAACAGTTAAACTGAAGTGAGAAACCTAAAATGGGTCCTCATCTAATAAGACAGACGTTCTCCTGAGAAAAGGAAATTTAGGCAAACATAAAGGGAAGACTGCGTGAATACACACAGAAAAGGTGTAACATACAAGCCAAGGATGGTGTTCAGGAGCAGATGAATCCCTTTGGCCTCAGAAAGAGCCAACTCCAATAAAGCCTTACTCTCTCACTGTTAGCTCCAGAGCATGGGGAAATAGACTTCAGTGATTTATTCCATCCTGTCTGTGGCAGTCTGTCATGGTCCCTTAGCAAATTAACACATTGCATTTAAACTTGGGAATAGCACTTTGGCCGTATCTCACTCAGCCCACCAGAAGAAGGGAGAGAGTCTCCCGCTTTGTGCCAAAGGCACTGTTACCTGCGGACCCGTGACCATTGGTTCTATACTCTGACTTGCCACATAACGCAAAGTCATTCCCACCACTAATCTACAGTTCTCTCTTAGCAAAAGAAGGCAGAAAATATTTGTGTAACAAGGCAATGACCTCTACTGGACACTGTGGAGAATTACAGTAACCCTAAAACCTTATATTGTATAGAGCACTAGGAAAAACAAAACACGTTTGAATGTGAGAAGCAGTGACCGCACAGGAATTTTGGAAGGTGAATACTGTTACCCCAACGTTTACATAAATCTAGATAGAAAGGAAATGTGGAAGAATGGCGGAATAGAAACTATGTCACCTCTGAGTTTTTGCTAACCCAGTGTCCACAGTTTAAGAGAGAAAGCTTTATTTTGGCTCACAGTTTGTAGAGGTTTCGGGACCCAAGTCAGGGGTGCAAGACAGAAAAGCTTGTTCATGACAGGGCAGGGGAAGCAGAAGGAGACCAAGGCAAGACCACGCCCCATGGTCCACTCACCTCCCCCAAAGACCCCCCTGTGAGCCCCTGAGGCTTCGGAGGGGCATCCAGATATAAACTATAATAATGTGTTCCTCCTTAATACCGAGTAGACAGCGGGCAGGTGGGAGCCTGAAGAGTCTCCACTTTCCTCCTCTGAGGGAATACTAGGTCCTTCCCCCTCCGTTTGGTCTTCTGGCAGCCACAGAGCGCCAGCCCCAGGCCCCACTCTATGCTACCTGAGAATCTAAATTTCAGCAAGTCCCCCCCAGGGAGTCAGTAAACAGAAGAGTGTCTGAGAAGCGCTTCCCCTTCCCTCTGTCAGAGAGAGTGACACTTCAGTGACATCTGTGGTCCCCTCCAGGAATTTCAAGTGGGGAAATGCAACTGAACCTCAAGGAGACCCCGCAGAAAACAGCCCGTGTTCTACGTTTCTAAATTTGTTTTTCTTCTAGGTCCCTATAACACAACTACTCATAAAATGTACAGACTAAATTAATAAGTATTTCATTAGTCATTTTTTTTTCTTTAAAGCCTTAAAATCCAATGAATAAGTGTTTGGTGATTCTCTCACTTCTAATATTTTCCTTGGAAATGCTGATCACTCTATCACTGTTTATCTAATCTTCCCATCAAGGAAGCAAAGCATTTGAATTTTAACTCTTCCGAATGAATACATTTCAAAAATTACCTCAGCAATTTGCTTAGCAGTTTCAGAAACCATCTAAATTGCAGTTCAAATTCATATCATCAGTTTTCTAAACTGCCTCTACAGTTTGTCTTTACAAACTATTCTAAAATATGGTGTAAGTTATTTTTGTTCATTGAGGAAGATATTTTTCTTGTAAGTGTCACTAAAATCAGAAGGTATTAATTTGCTCACAGCTTACTTCTGGCAATGCTCTGATGTTTAACAACCAGCTCCCAAAACTGGTAGTTCACATTTGTATCATTTGCCCATTGTCACAGAGTAAATTCTCCCTGATTGATCGATTTCAGCATAGGGTTATTAAAATATTTATATAATTCCCTCATGCTGGTACATACAAGCTCTAGCACACTCATGTTGACTTCAAAAAATACCTTCTATCCATTTATCCAGATTATTTCCTGAATTATTTTGAATAGATATGTCAGTACACATTATATGTTATCTAATTATGTAACTGTACTGAACATTCTAAATACTTATCAATTACACTACCAGAACTGAGTGAAGGATGCTTAATAGCTGCTAACTCCTAAATTCATCTGAGTAACTTTACCCTTCCCACACTGACCTGTAGGATTCCCACTGTCCCATGAAGAAGGAAGTTTATATTTAATAATATGGCAACTATTCGCAATATCCCTCCTAGTCATGGAAATGCTCTCCACAGTTTGCTCACTAACGAATGCTTTAGGCTGGCAGTTCAAAGCCTTTCAAGCTTGGCTGGTCGTGTTCCTCACATTCCTGCTTCATCTTCAATGTCCCCAAAAGAAAAAAAATCTATAGTTTAATTTCAATGGGCCACAGTGTACCTCATAAATTAATTCATTTATTCATCATTAATGCAACAATTCAGTGACACTGTTATGGACTGAAAGTGTTTCCTCAAAGGATACTCAGGGCCTAAGCCCTGATACCTGTGAATGTGACTTTATTTGGAAATAAGACCTTTCTAAATAATCAAGTTAAAATGAGATTATTAGAGTGGAACCTAATGTAATGTAATGATGTGTCCTTATAGAAAGAAGAAATTTGTCCCCCAAGACAAACATCACTCAAGAGAAAATAAGGTAAAGATATGAGAGAAGAAGATAATCACCTATAAGTGGAAAGAGGTCTGAGATGACCTTATGACCCTTAGAAAGGAATGAAGCCTGTCAGCACCATGATTTCAGACTCTGCTTTCCAATCTGAGAAGCGATAAACTTATGTTGTTTCAGCCAGTCGGCCAGTGGTACTTCATTACAGCAGTCCCCCCACACCAACACAGTCAGAAAAGATATGTCACAAGAAAAATTTTTACTTATGTCATATTGGAAGAAAAGATATAATCTTATAGTTATTAAAATTGCTCAGATATTCCGTTATTCCAGTAATAGCTCTATTCTTATTGCAGATCCAGAGATGCTTGTCTGAGAAAAGCCCCAGGTTTCAGATAGGCTTTATGTCTTGTGTCAGTGAGAGAGGTACAATATGAGCCACAGGTGCCAATAAAATGTTAAATTATCTTACATAAAACCATTACCAACCTTCTCCCACAGTTTAGTAAGCTCTAGTGAAGGGGATTTATTTAACACTAGAGACTGTACTCTAACTCCTTACTCTTATTTCTGAGTCTGAGAGCAGGTGGGTATGGAATATATTCTGAGGAAGTGAGGCTCTCTTGGAATCCTTCTGATGGACTCCACAGTCAACTGCAAACTTACCTGCTTAACTGGTGACCTCTGAAAATGAATTTCTAAACTCAAAGTCATAAAAACAGAAATACACCTGTGAAGTATCATATCAAAATGCTCATCTATTGAAACATAACATGTTAGAGCCCACAGGAAAAATATTTTGTAGAAATGAAATGAGACCAAGAGATAATTCTCCTACTGACAGAGACAACTATATTTTAGTTTCTTTCATTTAGTTAGTGAGGATGGGTTGTGTCTCCTAATCAATTAAAGACTTTGAAGTTTTTTGTTTTGTTTTGTTTCGTTGAGGCAGGATCTCGCTTTGCAGTTCAGGCTGGCCCTGAGCTCAGCCTCAAACTCACATCACAGCAATCCTCCTGCCTCTGCCTCACAAGTGCTGGGATTACAGGCATGAGCCACCATGCCCGGCACTGTGGAATATGGTGCTAATTGCTGCTGGGCGTGAGTTTCCAGGCCCAGTATTGTTATGTGGTTAACTGGGGATTGAACCTGGGTCCTTGTGCTTGCAAGACAGGCGCTGGAACCACTGAGCTAATACCCTGGCCCTGTTTTGTTTTGTTTTTCTTTTGTTACTAGGGATCGAACTCAGGACCTTGCCCTTACTGGGCAGGTGCAACACCACTAAGCTACATCCCCAGCCAGATATCTTTTTAAATACAAATTTATAAGGGCTGACCTTAAAAATTCTGATTCAGGTTGGCTCAGAGACCTAACCCTAAACTCTCAGAGAATTTGGCTCTAAGCCAGTCAGCTTAGAAACTTCTGATGGAAAATAATCTATCCAAAGATTATTACCTTTGGGTGCTTCCAATTCCACAGCCCTGAGTGATGATTACCATATTTCCTCTGGTCCTGAGGAAGAAACTTAGCATCTCTTAAACCTACTTCAAAGGCCTGGCACGTTCACACTCAGACTTACACTGGAGAAGTTCTTTCTTCCAACTCCCAGCCAAGTTCTAAGCACATGAAGTATTTGGAGCAAGATCAAGGGGGAAAATTACCAAAATTTCTTAAAGTGACATTTTTTGAATACTCTCCTTTCACACTCATTTGTTTCTGTCTAATGTTCCCAAGCACATTCAATTTGCAGCCTCACAAATAGCCAGGTAGCCCTTCACCAAAGGTAAGATGATTTATGTGGGGTGAGTTGTAATAAGCAAGGTTTCATTTATATTCTATCACTCCGGTAACTCTTCAGGAAGAAGTGTTGATTCAAAAGGCAAATAAAAACAAAACAAATCACACTCTGCCCTAGTGAAACACAATTACTTACAAATTGTGATAGTTCAAACTGAGGTACAGGACTTCCTGCAGCATGTGGAGATTGAGAAAAACACAGAAGAGAGGTGAATGTAAAAACTCAGGGGCTGTACATAGATTCTTATGCTCATGGTAACCATAGTAGGTGGTTTAACCCCACAATCCATGTGAGTCTTCCCACCCTCATCCCTGAAGGGAACTGACACTGATAATATAAAGAGTGCAGCTGTATTGGAGAATAGCCTTTGAAACACTTCTCGAATACTTTGTCTCTTCTTCATCCGCACTCCGCCTGCTCTGAGGCCCTTCTCGGCAGTCCCCTGCCTGACCTCAGGAGCCCTTTCCACTTTTCTCACACCTGGGCTCTTTAGATTCATGCCTTTTCAGCACCATTTCTTCCCTATTCAGTTTTTTTAAAAATCTTTATTGGTACATTACATATACACATCATGATTGCACTCCATAATGGGAATTTGTACCAGTATAAAACACAATTTAATTCTCATTTTTTCCCTATTCAGTCTTAAGTTTCAGTAACTCCACTCCCCACTCTTGGCATCCATTGATTACTGAGCTTCTGGAAAGTAGGAATTTACTTTGCTCACATGTTTAGAGATTCTGATCACAGCTTCAGCAGTTACCCCCACCGATTCATACAGATATTCACACAGCAATAGTATCAGGTTTTCTTTCTCACAGTGGGGCGGGCAAGAACCCATGCAAAACACAGAGGACTCAAGAAATATCTGCAACTGTCATACCTTGAAATCCTACTTGGTGGGTTATGACTCTGTGAAGATATCAGATACTTATTTGTGGTGGAGAGGAGAAGGGTAAAGGGTCCTCTGGGAACTGGTGCTTCTGAGTTAACAGCTGATGTTCTTCCCTGGTTTCCAGCACTGACACTTGAGGCCAGCTGGGCTCACTGGCAGGCAGTGTGATTAATACTGAACTCTGGGGGGGGGGGGAAGGGTTATGGGAAAAAATGAGAATTAAGTTGTGTCTTATAATGGTACAAATCCCCATTATGGAGTGCAATCATGATGTGTTTATGTAATGTACAATAAAGATTAAAAAATTTTAAAAAAATACTGAACTCTGACTTCACAGCCTTCTGGCCTTCACAGAGACTTCATTCTGAGCCTGAATTGCCCTCTCTTCTCATAATGAGATAGAGCACATCTTCATATTGCTCTTTTATCCGACCTCAGGTTTTATCTATCAATGATGAAATACTTTTATAATAAACAAGGCATCTTCTGATCGGAGACACGGCAGCCAGTCCACCCTATGAATATAGCTGTGGCATTTTAAGTTTAGGACAAGTATGTGCACAATCCAACAAAGCAGGAAGAGCCTTTGCAGCCCCAAGTACTGAGGAGAAATTCAGAAGCTCAACTATAAAATATCAAAGAGATTTTGTCACTGTCCTTCCCTTTAGGGATGCTTACAGAGCACACGGAGCACAAGCATGGCACAAGCATTTTTCCCAGAAGATCACAGAAAACTTCAAAACATGAGCTTGGAGAAGAAAGTCTGCTTCACGATCAGCAACCAGCCACTGGTTAGGCAAGAACTAAGATAGGCCAGGTGGCCTTAGGGACCCTGAAAGCATTTTAAGAGCCCAAGTCGGTAGCTCTTTTCTCTCTAAGATTTATAGAAAGAAAGAGAGAAGGAAAAATACAAAATTCTCTCCTCACTCAATTGGCCCACTATCTATTACTAACTTACTGTATTAGGTACTTTATTCTCATGGTTGGGACAAAATACCTGACCCTCAAAGTTAAAAGGAGAGGGATTTTAAAAAGTTGTGGTTCTTCTACACAATGAAGTATTACTCTGCCATAAAAAAATGCTAAGTTTGAATCATTTATACTTAAATGGACATAGCTTGAGGACATCCTCATAAGTGAAATCAATAGGTCACAGATGTGTAAATAGCGTATTTTTTTCTCTGGTATGAGAAAATAAAGATGTAAATAAGTTTTAGAATGTATGTTAAATATTGTGAAATAGAAAATACTCAAACTGAAATAGGGTGAAGGGGGAAAAATAATGAGATTATAACAAAAAAGAAAGGAAACAAAATTTATGTATATAGGGGGTGGGGTGGTAAGGTGGGTAGGGCTAGGGAAAAAATAAGAATTAAGTCGTGTCATATACTGGTACAAATTCTCATTGTGGAGTGCAGTCATGATGTGAATATGTAATGTACCAGTAAAGATTTTTTTGAAGAGGGGGGGTGTGGGGAGTTAATTGGCCTAAAGTTCATAGAGTTTTCAGTCCATACTCAGCTAGCTCTAAAGCTGGGAGGACAATAAGCATTGCAGAGTAGAAACGTGTGTGCACAAGGCAGCTAAACTAACAAGAGAGACTTGACGGCTCTTTTTATTCTATCCAGGCTACTTAGGATAAGTAGCATTCATATCCTTACTCCTAGTGCCCTTGAGTTTAACTTTGCATGTGAATTAATTCCAGCTTCAAGCACTCTAGATACAACCTATGATCACATGAGGCTTTCAGGGAACATCTAGGCCCCAATCTGTTACATTCCAGCTGTGGAACCCAAAGACTTACTTACATTCCTTTATGTAAAAGGCATTTAGTCCCTAAGAGTTGACAGAGTCCTAACAGTTTCACCATTACTGAAAAATCCGAAGTCTCCTCTAAGATTTAAGACAAACTCTTAGCTGAAAGCCCCTGAAAAGTCAAACACTTGGAACATTCAATGGCACAATATAGACACAAAATAGATTACCATTCCAAAAGGTACGAAGGAAGGTGACAGAAGTAAATCCAAAATCTACTAGGGCAAACGTGAAATTGCATAGTTCTACTTCCAACATCTGAGACAACCTATGGAAAGTTGTGAACTCTAAATCAGTTGAGTGACTCTGCCCCTGCACCTGAGAGTTGTCATAGCTCTGATGGCTTCCCTCTTGGACTAGTTCTACTCCTTCCTTGAAGCTTTTCTCAGATGGTCCATGCTCCTGGCTTCATAAAACTTCTAGGGGCCCCACTGCATCTTTGGCTTCACCCTCACATACTGCCCTCTCAGAGGTACACTGCCTGGCCTCCCAGGCCTTCGTCTCAAATCTAAGTGGAAACCTTCCTGATTGCACATTCTTGCATTATGCATGCATCTAAGACCAGCACCATGTGAATGATGCCAAGGTCTGCTTCCACTGGAGCAGTAGTGGCCCATCTTCCTTTTCTCTTAGCTGTACCTGCCAAGTGCCTGGATCACTGAGACACTGATCCCAATCCTAAAGAACAAATTCTCTAGGCTGCCACCATTTTGGTAGAACTTCTTTATGAAGCCATCATTCTGGAACACGGTGCTCTAGGACTTCCTTCTCAAAGAAAGTCCTCTACTTTTCCAGTTTTTAGCTCTTTGGCCTTCATTCCAAACACAGCTCTAGCAGAAAGCCCTCAATAGAAGCGGTGCTACTGCCTTAATATTTCACTGCTTTGAAATTTCTAGTGCAAGATTAATTAGTCCACCACCTCATTATATCAGTCTCAAGCAAAGTCCTAGACATGAACAAAATGCAGAGAAACTTCCTGCCAACCTATATTCACATCATCTGCATCCCAGAAGCTAGTGCTACCCTTCTTCCTCAGTAGAAAGCTCCTGAGCTTGGTCTTTACTGGGCTTCAGGTCTTCTGAGCTTTGACCAGAATCTCCCACAAAAAACATTCTAAAATGTTCCTACTCTGATTGTGTAGCCAATATCTCTGACTCTTTCATAACTCTTCCTCTTCCCACAAGCCAGTTTCAAAAGTTCTTGACCCACATAACAAGATAATGTCATAGCAAAGACCCCATTTCTCTGATAACAAATTTCTGTTAGTTACTTTTCTTTCATTGCTGAGAAAAAAAATGCCTGACATCCAAAGTTAGAGAGGAAAGGGCTTGTTTGGCTTATAGTTCATAGATGTTTCAGTCTGTATTCAGTGAATTCTGAGCCTGGGATATCAAACAACCATTGCTGAGGAGAAACACCAAGGTAAGCACAAGACAACAATGATAATGAAAGATTTAACAGCCCCTTTTATTTTACTCAGGCCTCTGAGGGTGAGTAGCACTCACACCCTTAATTCTAGTGCCCTTGAATTTGACTTTGCATATGAATCAGTTCCAGCTTTGCACACTCTAGATCAAGCCTATGATCACAGGAGGCCTCAATCTATAACACTGTACACAGATACACACACTATAACACTGTACACAGATACACACACTAGAGTATTTTGCCTAAAATAAGAATGTAGGAGGAGAACCAATCACCACAAAGGCTAGAAAGAAATGTTAGTTTGGTAATTTCTCATCTTTGGAGTGTAAAGAATGTATTATAGCTATAGTCTTCAGTATTTTCCTATTTTTAATGTCCCTTTGATTCTGGAGCTTTTGTCTCCAACATTAAGAGCCACTCCTTTCTGAGCCCTTTGTCATCTCTGTGCTTAGTAATCTATTCATGTCACTGCTCTGTCTGAAACCTCCAAACCATCCAAGGCTGCTGGAGAAAATGCTGTTTTTAATATCACCTGTTCTCTGCCTTCATCTCAGTTCTTTTCTATAATCCTCTCTCAGACAGCATGAAGCTTTTCATCTTTTCAAAGGAGATAGTGTCTACTAAAGCATGAGGTATACAAGAGTTACATGAATATTAGTTCTCTTCACTTGGGGAACCAGGGAGGACTTCACATCCAACATCGTGAGACTCCCTGGGCAATATCTGTGGTATCCTTTACTGATAAACTCTATGATCCTAATTTGAACATCACTTTCATTCTGACTCCAGTTAATGGGCACCAGTTCTTTGCTTCTGTTATTATTCCTAACCCCATTTTCTTCCCTTGGACAATGAATTCCTCACTCAAATTAATTTTCACAAATATCTTAATTTATAAAAGCTATAAAAAAAATTCCACCACTAGAAGTAGAGATAATATGTGAACAGGATTCTGTGTGACAACTGATGTCCTGACCTTCACTAGGTTTCTCTGTATGTCCCAGAGGTGGCTAATTGCCTTTGACAGACTAACCATAGGACCTATTTCTTGAGATCAAGAAATAAAGACTGTGTGACAAGAATTAAAAGACTCATATCACAGTGACATATGTGCACCCATGTTTATAGCAGCCCAATCTGTGAGCTACATCTTGGAAACAACCCAAGTGTCCATCACCTGGAGACTGGATAAAAAAGCTGTGGTTCTTCTACAGAATGGAGTATTACTCTGCCATAAAAAATGATAAGTTTGAATCATTTCTACTTAAATGGCCATACCTTGAGGATATCCTCATAAGTGAAATAAATAGGGCACAGATAGGTACATATCACATCTTTTCTCTGGTATGAGAAAATAAGATGTAAATGAGTCCTAGAATTGTATGTTATATATTGTGAAATGGAAAATGCTCAATGTAAAATAGGAAGAAGGGGGGAAATGTTGAGATTTTAACAAAAAGTAAGGAAACAAATTTTATGTATATGGGGGGGCGGTAGGGTGGGTAGGACTATGGGAAAAATGAGAATTAAGTTGTGTCTTATACTGGTACAAATCCCCATTATGGAGTGCAATCATGATGTGTATATTTAATGTACCAATAAAGATTAAAAAAATTTTTAAAAAGCCTATTCCCAGTTACAGGCTGAATTAAGTAGAGAAAGATTCTTCAATATATGAATATATTAAAGATTATTTTAAAGTGAAAAAAAACTGTGTGATTTGAACTAAAAATCAGGATTCATATAACAACTAATAAAATTGAATTTATGCATTCTTGAGAAGTGAAATTTCAATCACTCTCCTTGTGCTTTGGAAAATTCATGAATAAATAAACATGTTCATGTACATAACTTCTACCTTAGAGAAAGGTTCATAAAATAATGTTGCTCCTTAAAGCTAGCATACATATGAAATCTACTTGCCGCTGAACAGTACATCTGTACAACAGTACAAGTAGGAGTGACCTTTATTCAGACAGTATTCTGTACATATAATGTATGACAGTCTTCAAGTATCCTAATATTTCTATGTGATACTTTAACATTTTCAAGATAATCTGTGTCATAATGGCCCATTGAAACATATGTACAAGCAATCTTGTGCCACATCAAATATAACCCCTGGCTTATTTTGTCAGGATCTAAAAGTATGTGGAATAGGCCTTTAGAAATCAATACACAAGCCTAAACCTGATGGTTTATTTATCAGCACTGCTCTGCAGAATAGCAGGATGTGCAATACTAACAGTTCTAAGCAAAGTGGGCAAGAGAGGAAAAAGCTCTCCAGCCCATTTCCCAGTATGAGAAAATGCCAGATGTAAGGAAAACTACAAAGCAGTGCCAGTAAGCAAGAAATGAGAGTCCATGACAGTTTTATCATGAATTAAGTTCTTTATTACAACACAGAGATGATTTGAAACACTAGCCCTGTTTCATTTTTCCATTCTCCTTAAGTGTATTGTTCATTCAATTTGAGGAAGTCTAAGACTCTTGGTATCTTGAGAACAGCAGAACGAGGTACATCAGACTGAGATGAGTATTACAGGCAAGGAGTGATTTTGCACAGTGTGTCTTGACTTGTAAGGCAGGTAAATCAGGGAGACTTTTTGCCTCAAATAATTCTAAAGATACTTCTTAAACCTCAGTGCTTTCCTATGAGCCATCTACATAGAGAGGAAACATTTATGTGTTCTAATAGCATCATACACTGATAGTGGATAGAAGTGGGCTTCTTGATTGGAAAAATTGGCCTAGACTAGGCACAGTGACCAAGATGACAGAAGGACCATGCCATGGCCTGGAGAACTACTATGGCCAATATCCCAAGGCTCCTTAGTATATCTCCACTCACACAGCAGGGATGAGACTCAAGGAACTGAAATGGTCCTATAGCATTTCTCAAAATTAAAAAGCAAAATTTGATTCACTTTAAACATTCACATAACCTACATAACAATCTTGAGAATTATAGGAATTTTTGGAAGGAAGGGAGCAGTGGGACAGGAAAAAAGCTGTATCTGTGTGCTATTTATTGGTAGGAGACTTTTACTTTAAATATGGTCAAATTTTGCATGCTTCTACATTCATTAAGCTAACTAGTTGTCTAACCAAAGCAGTGTTATATTTTTGTTGATATTATTATTAGACACTCTTTTGTAAGCCTACATTCTAGATTATATATCCTAAATTCTATAGCCTGGGCTCATTGCTATAAATCAGATGCTTACATATTCATACATCCTCTAGTTATCAATGTCTTGCTTGGGTACAATTTGAAATACACACACACTATTTAAAGTTGATTTTCTTCAGTAATCAATGGAGATAAACCATTTTTACAAAAGTGAAAACTCATGTTTTAACATGAGCTGTTTAACAACAGCCACCTGGTAAGTCAAACTATAAGAATAAATGCAATTATAGCACATATGGGAAGAGGAATCATGTAGATATGGCTTACTGTCATGAGTGGTGGTGTTCTGAATACTGTCTACAGGAATGAGAGGGTAGCCCCTAGCTGCTTTTTATTAATGCACTAGCATTATTTATAATGACAACGTGATGGTAACTAGAAAGATGCATCTTTTTCCCAGTCTCTATCTCATTGCCAGAAGTCTGAGCTGCAGGTGCCAGTCATTACAAACTCGAGCCTCCACCTGGAATCACAAGGAGATAATGGGTCTCATACAGTTAAACCACAACTCCAGCAGTCACTGTGTAACTCCTAGTTGTTCTTCCATCTTCTTACCTTTGTAACTTACCTGGTTGTAATTAAGGTTTTTTTCCCACTAAATCAGTGCACTTGAAATGAGGTAGGAACAAGATCTACCATTTCAAAATACATATCAATAAGTATAGCCCATGCCTTCGCTCTCTTTCCAGTGTCCTGCACCTTTAAGTACCACTTTCCTCAACTCTAACACCCATTGGTTATCATCTGAGTGATTTGTACTCTCTCCAAACATTATATTCTTTTTGGAGATTCCATCATGTTAGGAATCCATGAGTGTCTAGGAATCATCCTTTGGAAGGGATCATTTGTTTCCAAGTACACAAACTAAGAACTATCACAGAAAGTGAGTAATACAAAATAGAACTTTTCCATATATGTGAATTAGATTGGAATTTGTAGTTTATGTCTTTTTCAATTTTATATCAAGCCCTTCATGAAGACTTGAACAGAGCCTCTGTGTGTTTAACAGGCAGAAAATGATGCTACAATATTGACTTTAGTTCTCCCAGGCCAACTCCTATTTTTCAGCCCATTAAACTTTATTTTGTTTTCCTGGTTCCCACCTCATGCCCATTTGGTCTTCATATCTTGTATACACTTCTCCAGTTAGTCTTTACTTAATCTAAATTTTTATTTCAGATTTAATAATCAATACCCTCTTTACTTCAGGAAGAAAAATTTATCAAAGACAGAGTTCATTAATATCATATATAAAAGTCAGCTCAGTCCATAAACCAGCATCTTTGATTTATGATTCTAAGAAAATTACTAATCACTTTGGTGATGAGAAAAATAAGTTTAAAAACTCTACTTGTCAAATTTTCAACAAAAGTACATGAAAACATTCAATATATTTCAAAACAAAATAAATCAAACTACTGTACATAGTATAGGATCATATTATTTTGACAGAATCTCCCTTTTACTAGAAGAAAAAGAAACTCTGAAAGTTATATTAAAAAGGTCTTTCAAGGAAGAAAGAACAAGATCAAGGATTGAGAGATGAAAGGAAAAATACAAAGACTGAAAAAAGTACAAAAGGCAGAATGTTTTCAGATTAAAAAAACAAAAACAAAATCATCTTTTGAATATCTAAGAAGCTGCTACCTCTAAAATTGTTCAACAGATTCTTCCATATATCTTATTGCATAGTGATTTCATAACAACAACAAACAGAAAGATCATTTTGAAGAAAGCATTCCTAGTCCTATGAAAATCTCCTCAGTGGACTCACTGTATCCCAAGCCTGCATGGATAAGTGTTTGCTGCTTCTAGGGAAGCACTACTATCTTCTGGACTTTCCTTTCAGGTTGACTTATTATTAGGTGTCAGAGCACCAAGGAGTAGAGACTTGTTCTTAACTGTCACAGATTTCCATGTTCCTCTGAGAGACACATTGTTTTCAACATATTGGAGGAGCATGCTTACTATCTTGGTCAAATTTGTTTGTGTATTATGAAGAATTCATTTCAACCATGAAATTTTCAATCAGAAGCATGAAATTAAGACCAGTCAGCTACATTCTAGCTTACAGTGTGGTGCAGTAAAAGAATAGAATTGATGTTAATTGAAATTAAGCCTCCATTGCATAGAAAGTTAGTGAAAATCTCCAAGTTTTGCCATCCATAGGATTTTTATGTATAAGGAAATTATGTTATTTACTCCTAAAAGAAACACATTTGAACTAATGATTAGAATTTTTTCTTATTTGAATTATTAAAAAGAGAATGGGAATAGTTTACTGGCCTAATTGCACCCTTACAACGAATAGAAAGCTTTAGGTAACCACTGATCATCTTCTCCATAACATGTCTAAACCCAAAATATTAATCGGGCTCCTTCAGGCTCCTGATAAAGAAAATAATTTTATAAACATAAACTTAGAAACATGTTTCCTTGGGTTTCTTTGGAAAGAATTTATTTCAAAACAAACCACACATACAAAATGAAAACTGTCCATTACAGTTGTCCCTCAGATCACAGAGTATATGCACTTGACACTTCAGGCTGCAGTCATGTCTCTGTAGAAATCTGCAATGACACTGTCTTTTCTGGATAGAAAACAAACAGTAATAAAGGGCCACCAGAACTCTTCCAGCTCTATCTAGAGAGTGGCTGCTATTCCAAACCA
Source organism: Petromus typicus (assembly GCA_004026965.1). Taxonomy (NCBI): domain Eukaryota; kingdom Metazoa; phylum Chordata; class Mammalia; order Rodentia; family Petromuridae; genus Petromus; species Petromus typicus. The sequence continues at coordinate 87,686 of PVIR01001873.1, read as the reverse complement.
AACCAACCATCTCTGCACTGACCTGAGATGAAGTGAAATTTGGGGGTGCTCTACTAGAATTCCATCAATATTTACTCTCCTGTAAAATTACATCTAAGTGAACAAACTTTGGTTCTATTGCAGTCATATACTTGAGTAATAGGCATTGAAAATATTTGGAAAGTATGAAATAAATCCTTGTCCTTAACTATTAAAAGAAAATGGATTATAGTGCACAAATCAGTGGGAACACTGATGTGAAGACTAGAGAATCAATGTGACATATTCTGCCTGAGGAATGTCAAAATTTTATATACAAATATTCTGTTAATTTAATGGTGTCCTAGGAATGGCTAACATTGCCTCTTTAATTATTCATCAAGCCAAACACTAGGTATTATCATTATTATTACTATTATTACATGTTTTACAGTTTCATGTCACTGGAGTGTTAGCTATTTAATACCTCTTAATTACTTCAAAAACCATGTTAAAATATTGGTAAATACATCTCCAAGGTAAAGCCAAGACCAAGACAGATATCTGTTGAGATGAGTACATATCAAACCAGTAATTTTTTTTTAAGATGGAAAACTGCAGGCAAATACACGAAATTTCTCCACTGTCTTTACCTTGTCAAATTCAGCTCTATCTTCCATAGAAGAACTAAGAATAACTACTCATTCCTCTGTACACGGAGCAGAAATTGTATTTGAATCCTCCTGTACAAAGATGTTCTACTGAGTCATACTTGGTGGAGCTAAACCTTAGACCATGGTTTAACTCAATACATTAAACTTCTCTGTCACCATAAATTCAATAGTGAGTCTTTAGCTGATTGCTCAATCTAATATTGTGTTTCTTTTCTATGACTTACTATCTAATTCTCTTGGCTGTTTGAGTTGTTGGCTTCCTGGATATATCCTCCACACTCCACACTCCACACTCCACAGCATCTCTCCTTATTTTGTCCTGCCCTGTCAGCAAGTCCCAGGAAGGCTGTTCTTCAAGATGCTGGACCAGTGACCTTAGGCATCATTAACTGCTCAAGTGCACATAGTGTTTCTTCCCATCTGTTGCAGGACAGAGGCCAATGGCCTCAGTTCGTCACATCAGAGCAAGAGCCTAGGGAATGTCACAGGAAAGGGTGGGACCCAGAAAGCAGTTAATATGCAAATGACAGACTCAAAGGTGGTAAACTGATAAAACTGGTCATAAGAACAGAGTTTTGAGAGAAATAGAAACTAACAAAAATGATAGTATGAATAACTTCCCAGATTCTTGAGAAAAACATAACCAATAAAATATAGAGAAGTATGTAAGAGCCTTATTGTGAGAGTTAGCTCTCAAGTCTCACAGTAATGCTGTCTGTTAGCTGGAGGATAAAGGTTGGCAGTGTAAGTCTGTCCATGTCCCAAGGCCTGAATGCAAGAGGGCTCGCTGGTATATGTCCTGAATCTCAAGGCCCCAGAGCCAGAAACTCTTGTATCTGAGGGTAGGAGAAGATGAGCACCTAAGTTTAGGAAGAAAGGGAAATTACATTTGTTCTTTTCTTTGTTCTGTCAAGACTTCCATGTACTGGATAGTGCCTACACACACTTGAAAGGATGGATCTTTTTCTTCAGCACACTGCTTCATATCCAAATCTCTTCCAGAACTCCTTCACAGTCTTACTCAGAAATAAGACATCACCAGCTAGCTGGGCTTCACTGGGCCCTGTCCATTTGACACCTATTTATCAAAAAAAAAATGCATAAAGTAAAAACTTCAACAACTATAAAGGTTATATTCTTGTCTTGAATTATTTTTCTTAAATTCTTGAGAGATACAGGCTACTCAATTCACTGGGATACCATTATAATCTAACCAGTGACTGTATTACATTATAGACACTGCAAGAAAGAGATCCAGCTTCAAATTCAAATTTGCCTGAATCCTAACATAATTGTTGGTTTACTACAAAAATCCTACTTCTATCTCTGGGAACCTTTTTTGAAACTGAGATGGAACAATTATTACTTAAAATCTCTGGGAAGTTTGTTTTGAGTCGGATTAATATTATCTTATTTCATTATTCATATTCATTCAAATAAATATTTTTTGGAGAACTTGCTGCATGCAGAGCTGCACTAATTCACTAGCACATCAAAGATATTCAAGACATTTTGTTGAAAGGGTGGATATTTTCTGGGTTCCTTCAGAGTCTTCTTCATAGAGCCTCACATGTTTTTCATTCCTTTCATCCATCCTGCCTGAGGCTTCACAATTTCCCTGTATTAAACCAGTAATCACTGAATATTCTGGGATACATCTTATCCACACTTCTGATTGGTTCTTTGGCAAATCTTTTAATATACACACATCTTATTTTGATATGCTTCACTTCCCACTTTCTCATACTCTGTCTCTCACTTCAGTTTCTCATTTCTTGCCTGCACGGCTACCTTGAGCACGGTCAGGAAATCACTTTAATTTGCAAGGGTTAGCTAACCTCAACTACCATCCCTGCTACTACCTCCACTGAGGATTTCAGTAGCATTGGATTTTTATACCGATGGCAGCTTTCCTCTCTCGCAGGAAATATTTCATTATAATAAATACCTAGTTGGCTACTAAACTAAAATTGTGACATTTATCTTCATTACTTGTTTTTAATACCTGAAGTTATTACTAAATGATAGAGACAAAATTGTAAAAACCAGAGGAAAGTGAAAACAGCTTTAATTCTAATTTTAAAACATATTGAATTATTAACAGATATTAATAATTATGCAATAGAGTAGATATATGATTCATATGTTTCATTAAGTACTAGATTACTATATCCAGAAGTTGAATTTCAGTTGTTTTTAGAAAAGTTATGTAATAAAGCATTCATGTTGTAATCCATACTTACTTTAGCTAGAAATAGTTTCCCTGAGATACTTTTCAAGAAAATAACCCAGCTTAAAGAGTACAATTTACATTGGTATCTCATCATTTCATTTATTATAAACTATTATGCATAATAGAATATAATAATTGATCTAATAGAACTTCTCCTTGACAGTTAAGATTTCTGATTTCAATTATTCATGGCTAACTATAGCCCAAAAATATTAAATAGGAAACCTCAGAATTATATTATTTATGAGTTTGAAATTATACACAATTCTAACATGATAAAATCTTACATCATCCTACACTTTCTCACTTGGCATGTGAATTATCTAATTTCCTGGGCATTCACACTATATGTGAATTTGTCACCAATTTGTCACTTAACCTTCTGAGTTATTAGATTAACTGTCAAGCTATCACTGTACTTGTATTCAAGTGACTCTATTTTACTTAGAATTATCCCAAAGTATGAGTGTTGCTGCTGAAATTTTATTCAAGTAGATTGTTAAAATTGTTCTATTTTGTTATTAGCTATTATTATTAATTTTGTTCCTAATTTATAAATAAAACCTTATCATAGGTATACATGTATAGAAAAAACAATAGCTTATAGGATTCAGTATTCTTCATAATTTCAGACATCCACCGTACTCTTGAAACATCACCATAAAGGACAGAGTGAAACTACCTTATTTTTACTATTTTGACACGATTTTATGTAGTCCAAGTTACACCACAAGGATTTGCAAAGGTATAACCACTTACAACCTAAAAACACTAACATCTTATTGTTAAACCTAATACTTAAATAAAAGCTAATGTTCATTAATCATTTATCAAGTGACAGTTCTTAGTACTTTTTTTATGAACTCTTGCATTTATTCCTCAAAGTGTGAATATATAAACATCCTCTACCTATGGCTAAGAAAACTGATCATCGAGAATGTACTCACTTCACAGAATTACAAGTCTCACAGATACTTCTAGAACCTTAGGAAGAAGTGATTAACATGTGGTGGAAGACTGGAGAAAAGCTGACTCTGGTTATGAAATCTTAGCTGAAATGTGCTGCAATAGGAGCAGAAGTATGTTGAACTATCAAAAGTTCACCTGTTAACTTCCAGATGGTATGTTAAAGCCATCATTACCCCAGTAGATATATTGGGAATTTAGGTCTTCATGATATAATTATTTAAGTTGAAATCATACTGTTAGGCTGGACTGAGAGACCAATATGAATGATTCCCTCATAAAAAAGACAAGGCACACACACACACACTAACAGAGGAAATATAGAGTATCCCATGTAAACATGAGGGCAGATGTTTAAGTATCCTGACACAAATTACAGAAAATAAAGACTGCCGTAACATCTAGAAGCTAGAGAGGAAAACTACACAGATTTTCTTCTCAGAGCCTCCAAAACCCTCAAACACTGCCTGCACCTTGACTTCAGACTTTTTCATCTCAACTCTGACAGCATAATTTGCTATTTTTTAAGCCCTCTAGTTTGTGGTAAATTGACTCTTTATACTGGATATTAGCTATTTGGAATATGGGCTTTCATCTGGTATATTCATAGGTACATATAATATATTTTAGTCATCTCCATACCTTAATGCCCTCCTTCTTCTCTCCTCTTTATTCCTTATTGCATTCTTCTTTTCAAATAGTATTCCTTCTGTCTTCACATTGTCTTTCTTTTTTCACATTGTACATATGAGAGAAAACAGAATATTTTCAGAATATTTCAGAATATTCTAAAAACAGAATAAATCTAGCTTATTTAGTTTCCTAAAAATGACATTATTTATTCCTCTTTTTGACTAAATACTGCTGTATTGTGGTTCATGTAATTTGTCATGGCAGATCCAGAAAATTCAGAGAAGCAAGTGTAAGTTCAGCATTTGAGTAAGTGGAAGAAATTGAGGAACTAAGACCTAAGGTGAGGTACTTTCCCCATCATTACATGTATTATTTTATTTTACTTTTAGCACATTATATTAAGTAGAAATTGAAGGTTATATTCTATAATGCAGAAGTTGAATCACAGAAAATGAAGCATCTTGCTAGCCAAAGCCAAGACTGGCCTTTAAATACAAATATAGTAATTTTGATGTACTCTCCCCTAAACTTAATCCACCTACTTGACTATCTCCCACCTATTTGTTTTTAAGACAAGGCAACTTCAATTCAGTGTTGATCTTTTTGATAGCTTCCAAATTCACGAGCAGGTGTTACTCTCCCTGGGGAAGATTTGAGGAGTTAAAAGCTTAGGTAGTATCTACCACCTGTACACATTCCACTTAGTATCCTACCTAGAGCCATAAGCCAGCTAGTAAAGGCTTAAGGGAATGGATGCTAAAGGCTGGGACTCTTCAGAAATATGATCTCTGAAACTCTTACCACTTTGACTTTCACAGCTCCTTACACACCTGTGGTAGCTAATGATGCCTAAGGAGTTTGCGATTATCAGTTGCAGGTCAGAAAAGTTTCCTCCCTTAAGTCATCCCAACTAAGAACACAACTAAGCCAAATTTACTACAGGTTTAACAAAATTCTAAGAAGCACAGAAGATTAAATTATTGTTCCATGAATGCCTTCACACATGTGCGTGTGCGTGCACACACACTCCTTTTACCAAAGTATTACACATTCCCAACTTAACTAATCCTATGTGATTTGCCAACACACTGACCATGTGATCTATTTTGTCCAGCGGAACTTTTAAAAGCAGATATGCAGAATGTGCTGAGCAGGGTGGGGGGCTGGCCTGTTCATTTCTCTGCTGTGACAAGCAAAGACTCATTCCCAACACCAGCAGGATGAGCAGGAGGTTAGGCTCAGCCATCCAGCCAGATCAGCAGAGCCTCAGGAAACCTACAAATGCATAAAACAGAATAGACATTTATTATTGTATTTCAGTGATATTTTGTGATTGACAATCATCTAACATTAATGTAGTAACAGATATTTCACATATAAAAATTGCTATTGTTATTATTTAGGGGGCTGTATCCTGGTTAAGAAAATCCCTAAAATACTCATGCTTATAGCAGCATGACTCAGAACAGCTAAATCTTGGAAGGTCTATGTCTCTATCAGTGGATGAAAGGATAAATAAGTAGCATTTATACACAATGGAATATTACTCTGCCATAAATAAAGATAAACTTGAGTCATTGTAGGGAAATGGCTGTGTCCTGAGATCAAGGGAATGAATTAGACAAACAAGCTTAAATATCACATGATTTCTCTTATATAAGAAACCCAAAATATATCTAAAAGGGTAAAATAAAAGATAAATTGAAAATAAGGAAATAGATTTTTTGCAAAAGGGAGGGGGACCAAGAAATGGAAGAAGAGGAGGAGAAGGGGATGGGAAGGTGACAAGAAAAAAATTAAGATATATTCTGTCCATGCACCAACTCTCCACCAGGAATGTAATCATTATGCACTGCAAACATATACCAAAAGAAACAAAAATATTTTTAAAAGAAAATCTCTATTTTTCTAAAACTTTTGCCTCCAAATAACATTGGGCAACTGAACTGGTTTTCTCATGCTGAATTTTTTTTGTTTTGTTTTGTTTTTTGTTTCTATGTTCAAAAGGATGATATGACAAGAGATAAAACTACTAGGGAGAAAATTGTCCCATTTCAAAATCAATTTGCAGAATTGTTGGAGGAAATATGACATATATATATATGACATGTAACCCTGCATGATTGCTTTGGTTATTAAAAAGAAAGTCCTCACCAAAGAAAGGTCCATCTCCAGACAGACCACTGTGACATGAGCCTCTTAATTCACCATGAACTTTACACAAAGTACTAGCATTCTATTTTTCATTGATTCTGTGAAAAATATTGCTATGCAAATATATGCTTAAGCATTACTTTGAATTTATTAAAATTTTCTTTTTATTTTTAAATAGTACATGTTTATATTAAACAGTATTTACATTCTCTGTGAAGAGTCAGTATATGTACATAACATATTTTAAGTCCTTTCTTTCACCCTCTTTTCTTTATCTTCCTTCTCCATTTTTTAATCATTTATTAGTTATTAAATTATAGAAAAATGGTTACTTATCTCATGCACTCTAAAGTAGTCCTAGGGAAGCACAATGGCTCATATGTATAGTTTTGCACTTGAAAGGCTGAGGCAGTTGGATCTCTTCAGCTTGACTGTGAAACCAGCCTGAGCAACATAATAAAACCCCATCTCAAAATAAACAAAAAAAACAAATAAAAGATTCCTGCCACTTATCTTGTAGGGGAAATTCTAATGAGAGTAATAAATTTTACCTCTTGGATTAAAAGTTCCTTGACTGAATTTTACTCTGCTGGAATTATCCCTGTCAAAATATTTTACTAAAATAAGGAAAGGATAAAATTTTGTGCCTGTCTCTTTCAAAACCCAACTCAGACAAAAGAGTAATTCTTAAGTTAGAAATTCTAAGTTCTCATGTTTTTGGCTCTTGTGTTTTAGCATTTGTTTTTTAATTTTCTACTAGTATGTAAGAAATTGTCAGTAGCACTCTCAGTTTAAATTTCAATTATTAAAACTTAAAGTTATACATTATTTATACAAAATAGGTTGTGCACCAGAGAGATATATGCTAAAAATTAGAGTATAGGTATTATGGAACACTCAGTCTGTTAAAAATCATTTAGCAAATCTGTTTCCAACATATAGGTCTTTTCATAAAGCAGCACTACCCTTTGTGAATAAAAGAACACTGCGGAGTGGGGGAGGAAGAGAGGTAAAGGAGAGGGAGAGATTAGAAATAGGTTTAGAGGATCTGTAGAGATCACATAGACCTCGGGACCCTTATAGATGTTAGAGGACAAAAGAGAACAAATGTAAGACAGAACTGACTAAGAACAATAAGACCACTATTTATTCACCCTCCTATAATAATACAGAAAGAAAAGAAATTAGGGAAGACTGAAACTCATTAACTTATAAGAACTGATTCTAACTAGAGAACAGGAGAGGATGGAGGAATAAGAGGAAAATAGGGGTACCTAGCAGTAACAGGCTAACAGAGACCATTTTCCCTCTTCTGTAAAAATAAAAGAAAAACTCAAAAATTGAACAGATATGGCCGCAGCAGAGTAGAGGAATGAAAAAAAGAAAATTAGGTCAGAAAAAAGAAGAAAAATAATAACAGCAACATCAACAAGGACAAAAAAGCTGAAATTCTGACCAAAAGGGTGCTTCATGGCATGGATCTTTGTCTCCTGCAGATGGTATGGCTGGTTGTGCACAGATAAAAGCTGGTTAGTCACAGGAAGATAGCCCTCCTCCCTTGTCTAGATCCTGAGTAGAATGCCTGAGCTGAGCTCCATGAACTCCTCCAGGCTTAAACTCTGCAAGAGTCCAAGATCTTGCAAGTGGAACTGACTCACTCAACTCACCAATGGCTGTGGTCAATAGGATCTCCTCACTCTTCCACTGAGTGTTTTTTCAGTGTGGGAGAAGATCTAGTCCTGTTTGAGGAATATACCTGGTGTGCACAATGCTACCACAGAGTGATGGCCTTTCTTTTTTTAACTCAGGGTAACACAATTCAATCCTAATTTAGAGAGATGTGAAAAGGAGTACGTAACAATGCAAAAGGGCACTGGAAACAGAAAAGGGAAATGGAAGCCAGCATTGGAAGTGGACAGAATGTCATTACAGTGGTCATTAGATGAAACTGCAGTTTTTGTCCAGTCTCACATTTTATTTAGAACGGTCTTTCCCTACTCTCCTCTCTAACCATTTTCATTTATTCTTAAATTATCAGTCTGGAACACCAGTAAGCATTCTCAGCAACCCAAATGTGAAAAGTGATACCTTCCAGCCACTTGAACAATGAACTCTATTTGATTCCATTGCTCTGAATTCGACTATCCCAGCAGCTAGTATGCACCACACCATTTGCTCCTTCAGAAACATTTACACAAAAATTTATGCAGAAAAGTTATGTGTTATGTTCTTTCCTGCTTCTCTGCTGTACGTGGTGCAGCCTACTCTAATAGGAACAAGACTCCAACAGGGCTCTATTCAGAATGAGCACCCACCTCTGTCCTAAGCAACAATATCATGGTTTCTTTGTCATAAAATCTGGAAACTTTCTTTTACTACATCTTTAGAGAAAAAGGAAAAGAACAAAATGCAATGAAATAAAATAGAGCAATACCTTAGGTTGAATTTTACATGATTTCTTTAATAATAATTGCATCTAAATTTAAATATATCTACAGCAAAAAAAAAAAATAAATAAATAACATGAAGCTGGTAAGTCTGGTGTCTTCTGTTTCCAATATCTCCTCACAAATACATTTAGTAAAAGTCTACATGGTAGGTGGGGCTTTAAAACCAAGACCAGAGCTTGAGTCATCTTTTTCTGCAGTCATTCTGTTTCTGTGGAATCTACTGACTACTGTCTATATTCAAATGTCGGTCCATTTCAATTCCATAGCAGTCTATCCCAACTGATCTGTGCCTCAGATTGGCACAAGACTAGTACATAGCATTGTAGAAATTGGAGCTGCTTCCCACAACGATTCAAAGGTAGACATCAAAGTCACATTTGTTTTCAGTCTGAGAAAGCACAGTTCACACGAGTTCTTTAAGTGCAACTCTCACTTGTAGACATAGAGAGATACAGGTGAATAACCTGGTTTTCACTCCCACAAAATATTTTTTTTTCCTTAGCTCTTAAAGAATTTTTAGAAACTGCCAAGACTCCTGTCAGAAGGAATAACTTCTGGTCTGAATGCTATTTAAAAAACAATTCTCATGTTGTCTGCAGTCATTTAGAATTATTCCTTTTCTTACAGCCTCATTTCAGTAATTGGAACAAGAGATAGAAGATACTTAATTGTTCTCTTGACCATTTGCTATTTGTTTCTATATTGAGTTGAAAAAGAAAGTAGAGTCTGAGACTAAAGTTTGTGACCAAAAGTTTTGTTTTGGAAAAATACCAAGTAATAGGAGTTTGGACTAGAATTTTGGGAAACAGGAATAGCCTTCAAAAACAAGTTCTGAAGCTAGTCACAACTATGAGCCATGACATGACATTTTCTAAATTCTAAAATATGTTAAGCATGACACAATACTCTGAGAACAGTCATGTAGCGAGTTTCCTTCAGGAATATAAATTATAGATAAGAAAAATTATGAAGTCAATAAGACAAATTATCAGGAGTATGCTTCATTAGTAATTAATTTACTAATTAGTAATGAATTTTAAGAAGCATACCTATTTGGAATGTTTGTGAACCCTGAATCTTAAAAAAAAAGGGGGGGTGGGGGATTTTAATGGTAGCATGCATCATGGTCACTAAGAAAATTCTGTAATGTATGCTTAAATAAATAGATTTGATAAAAATGCCAGAATGACTTCTGTGGAATTTACCACATCCAATATTTTAGATGTTATTATGCCAGATGTATACTATTGTTCTAGAATACCAAAACCAAGAAAGAGAGGGAACCCAGAGGTTTGGAAGCAGCAAACAGTTTGATTCACACTGGTGGACCTGCCTGGGCTCTTTCCCCAAAAAGATCAGGCCCAGAATATTGACGGGCCAGCAGTTTATTATAGAGTCCCAAGCTGGCAGTACAGAAGCAGAAGCACAGAGGCAGTCTGTGAATGGTTAGTTATGTAGTATCTCTACATCTATGAGGCTGAATTCCATTGGAGTTTGGAAATACAGGGAGCAGAGTTGATACAAAGCAGAGCAGTTGGGTGGGGGTGGGGCTCTGGCAGGAATTTCTGAGTCCATTATGTTGCTTGGTGACATATGACAGAATTTGTCATGGCTGCTCAGCTACATTTTACAAAGAGCATATATACTTACTTAACCCTTAGTTGCTTAATAACAGTTAACTCAGTTATCCAATTTAGCTATTTTCATTACCTTGAAATTCCCTGTCAGTATGGCAATGCCTCTCTCTAATCACACATGACAAAATGAAAGACATGTTAGCAAGTTTTCTACTTCTGGAGCAACATGCTAAATATACACAATGTAAAGGACAAAAGAGTTCAGAAGTTTCAGTCAGCTGCCACTGACAAAATCCTCAGCTCACGGCAGAGGGCATAACAGAGGAAAGCTGTTTAACTTGGGCATCCAGGAAGCACAGAGATTCAGAAAAGTGCCAGAGAAGAAGGAGCCGGGGCCAGCAACTTATATCTATCACGGTTTTGAGAAATACTCAGTTTAGCTATTAAAATCTCAACACAGTTTAGGAAGTGATGGATCCTAGTTCCTTAGGAACTCGTCTAGCAGAAAACCATGTCCTTAGAATCACGGGACTCAGGATCATGCACATTTAATTAGAGATAAGCAGAAAGGAAAGGGTGCAGCAGGAACACTCAGGAGCAGACCTACTCGGCATACTACAAGGCTACAAGGCTTTCACCTTGTGCCAAGACCTACAAGGCTGAACCACAGCGTGATAAAGTGAGAACTAACAATTTGTTTTATCTCACAATTTGTTTGCAGGATATTAAAACTGTCTGTGTTAGATAAGGATCCAAGCAAGAGTGTTGTTGGACTATTTTCAGAAAGGTCAAAAACAAAAAACCAAATCCTTTCATCTTTTTTGTCAGCTCTAACAGTATTATTACTCTGTTCAAGGGTCCTATGACCCATTTTTCCTCCTAATTCTTACCATGCTAAAATATTACAAAAGAAACTACCAAATTTGTTTACATGATTACTAAAAATCTTGCTAAGACTTAAAATTTCACCCTTTTCAGGGAGAATGGTACTTTTCCGATTTAGACATATGTTCAGAAATAGATGTCCTTTCCTCACGCTCCATAATAGAAGCAGGTGATTTTCCTCCAGATAGAGCCAACTTAAGTCCTTCCTCAGTTTATGTATGTCATTGTGATAAGGAAATAAAACAGTCTTACTCTTTTCTAATTTTTGATCTTTCATTGTTACCAAAATTTTATTTTCACTTCTTAGCATCACCCAAGTGTAGTAGGAGCTTTGCCTGTTAAAGAATTGACTGGCAGTTTTTATCATGATGACTTTATAGTATAGTTTCAGGTTCAGGATTTTAATACCTCCCCACCATGTCCCTGTTGCTTAGAACTGCTTTCACTATTCTAGGTCTTTTGTGGTTCCAGATGAATGTTTGGATTTTTTTCCTCTACATCTGTGTAACATGGTACTGGAAAAGTAACAGACCTGAGGATCAGTGCAGTAGATTGGAAGATCCAGAAACTACACCAGATACACTGAGTCACCTCATCTTTGACAAAGGAGCCAAAAATCCGCAATGGAGGAAAGATAGCCTCTTTAACAAATGTTGTTGGAAAAACTGGCCTTTCACATGCCAGTGACTAAAGTTAGACCTAGCTCTTTCACCTTGTGCCAAGCTAAAATCAAAGTGGATAAGAGACCTAAATATTAAGACAGACACACTAAACCTGCAGCAAAACAGGTTAGGTAAAACTCTTGAAGACACTGGCTTAGGGAAAGACTTCTTGAACAAAACCTCTATAGCATGAGAATTCACAGAAGAAATCAACAAATGGGTTCTCATTCTATTAAAAACCCTCTGCACTGCAAAGGAAACCACCAACAGAGTAAAAAGGCAACCGACAAGATGGGAAAGAATCTTTCCCAGCTGTTCCTCAGACAAAGGGCTACTATCTAGAATATATAAAGAGCTTAAAAAAATCAGCCCACCCAAATTTAAAGATCCAATTCAAAATGGGCATCTGAAATGAACAGATACTTTTCAGAAGAAGAAGAGCAGCTAAGAAGTACATGAAGAAATGCTCGACATCATTGGTCATTTGAGAGATACAGATAAAAACAACACTGAGATTTCATCTCACTCCACAAAGAATGGTTGCTATTTCAGAATTAGCCAGCAACAAATGTTGGCAAGGCTGTGGAGAAAAAGGAACCCTTCTCTACCATTAGTGGGAATGTAGACTTGTACAACCTCTGTGGAAATCAGTGTGGAGATTCCTCAAAAAGCTAGAATTGTCCCATTTGACCCGGCCATCACCCTGCTAGTTATATACACAAAAGAATTAAAAGAGTCATATCACAGTAACATATGTGCACCATGTTTATAGCAGCTCAGTTTGTGATTGCTAAGTCTTGGATACAGCCCAAATGTCCATCAATTGGAATCTGGATAAGGAAGATGAGGTTCTTTTATAGAATGGAGTATTACTCTGCCATTTGAAATGATAAGATTGAGTCATTCATACTCAAATGGATGTATCTTGAGGACGTCCTCATAAGTGAAATAAATAGGTCACAGATGTGTAAATGTATCTCTTCTCTGGTATAAGAAAATCAAGTTGTAAATGAGTTATAGTATATATAGTTGATATTGTGAAATAGAAAATATTTAAAAGGAAAGGGGGTGTAAGGGTAAATAACAAGGGGAAAAAGAATGTGATAGTAAGGAAACAAAACTTATGTATATAGGAGGTGAGGGGTTGCAGGGTGGGGGGAAGGGGAAAAATGAGAATCAAGTGATGTCATATTCTGGTACAAAGTCTCAATGTTGAATGTGATGACAATGTGTATTCATAATGTACCAATAAAGTTTTGAATTTAAAAAAAGAATTGACTGGCTTTTTGAGAACTCTGGAAATCAAAAATACAATTAAATTAGTGTTTCTTCAATAGTATTTCTTCATTATAGTAAAGTACTAATAACTATCTTCCCGTGAAGTATTTGATTTTTATAACAACACACTGGCCAACCTGAGAAGAAAACAAGAAAGATGCAAAGGATTGTAATAGTGACTATGTTCAAAGCAGGCTGTAAAGAGTTACTTGCACAAATGGCTTGTATGAGAAGTGAGTCAGGCCAAAGTCTAAATGCTAAGGTAAGAGTAACTCTCACCCAAGTTCTGTTCCCACAACAAACATTCTAACTAGAAAGACAATGTTGCAATTGCAATCATATATTTTGTTTATTCTGTTCCTAATTTAAGAATGCTTTGTCCTGGCCTTTACCAGCCTTATTTACATTAATTTCCATGGAAACCACATGTAGCTTGCCTTGACCCCAATTGATTGACAATAAAAATCAGTATCTTGGATTAGACAGGGCCTTTTTTATTACATTGCCATTGGTCATGCTGCTTTCTCCCTCTTAGTTCTGTCTCGTAGTATAATTTTTTCAGGTCTCCATCATATACTAGGCAGGTGGAACTGGTGACTTTCTGCAAAAGGAATTACTAAAGTGACTTTAAATATAGCTGGGCTTCCGTGTGTTGGCTTAAATAATTTGACAAATAATAGGTAAGAGGTCAAGAAATATTTTCTATTAAAAAAATTACTGAAAAAGAAATAAAAGAATCTGAGCTTTTCAGATGGGAGCTATAATTCAGAATTCAAAACTGATATCAGAAATTTCCATTTCTTAGTTGACAGTGGTTATATAAAATAAATAATTAATATAAATTAGAAGACATTATCATCATCCCCAAGACAATCATCAGAACAGCTGTGCTGCTAAATAAAGGACTCTAAAAGGGGTGATATATCTATTTCTGTTACTCGCTAGCCAGAGGTACCTAAGCAAATTAAACAAGAAAGCTTAGTCTCTATTTCCTTATTTAAAACAATGAGAACAATAATATTTTCTGCAGATTTCTTTTTTTTAATTGATTTTATTGGTACATTATAGTCACATTCAACAGGGTTTATACCAGGACATGATATATCTTGATTCTCTTTTTTTCCCATTCCTCTGCCTTCCTTACAATTTCTCATCCCCTATATACATAAGCTTTGTTTCCTTGTGTTTTTTTACCACCAGATTTTTTATTTCCCTTCTTTACTAGGCCCTATCCCTCTTTCCCTTTGAATATTTGCTTCCTATTTTACAATACCTATCATACATTTTAATACTCCTTTACACTTTTAGTTTCTCATACCAGAGAAATGATAAGGTACTTACATCTGTGTCCTATTTATTTCACGTATGTCCTCAGGGTAGATCCTTTTGAGTATAACCTACTCAAATTTATCATTCTTTAGGGCAGAGTAATACTTCATTTTTTTAAAAAATAAAGAACCACTCATCTTTTGATCTAGTCTCCTGTTGATGGGCATTTTGGCTGTTTCCAAGATTTGGCTATTACAAACTGAGCGCAGATTTCTAAGGATGGTGATATGAAATTCGATGTGCATAAGAATGTTTTGTGTAGTATGAAGTGCCATTTAAATGCTAGTTTTGGTGAGGATTTTTCCTAGTAAATATGAATCACTTGTCTACCATGGCCCTTTACCCTGAGAAGTCTTACTGAACTTGGTTTGCGGTCCACATCCAGTCAAAAGTTCTCCACAATTAATCCAAATTTCCAACCTTTCTTTTTTCATGGGTGGTTCTGATTTGGTTTCCTGTCAGATGTTCAGGATTTTCAGCCCTTCTTCTAGCACCATGAGGGCATTCAAAAGCAATTACATTGAAATGACCAGCTATCTGGTGCTTTTAAGATAACACTGGAGGAGGAATTTGTTACAGGGCCCTTGGCCTCTGTCATCTTCCAGATGGGCTCCTGACATGTGACCCTCTCTGAGGAGAGCTGTCCCATGGCCAGTGCAGCCCATCTCCCCCTGAAAAGTGCTTCTTGTGAGGAATATGATTCCTGTGAATATAATTATCACCAGCTCATCTTATGGACATAATGACTATAAAAACGACAACAGGATATGGTTGAAAATTAAGATAACAAGGCTGACCTCAGATCACACTCACCCTTGAAAATTACTGAAAATTTGGTCCTTTTGATTTCTACAGTCAGAAAAAAAAATAGATGAATATTGCAGAGGGATCAGGGGGTCAGGGAACTAAAATACATCTGAGGTGAATCCATAGGGCCGTCATCTTTAGACCAGTGCGACTCTGAAGAAGGAAGGACAGACAGAAAAATGATTGTTCATAAAGATGTTCTTGACCTACTTTATTGGGCATCACAAGTGCCGGACTTCATATGTCCCCTCTTCAAAAGACAGGCATGACTTAGCAGCTACACAAAGTTATAGGCACCAGTGCTTTTAAGCAACTTCTACCAATTTGATTTGTACAAATAATAGTTGGGAAATACGTTTTCATGTGTAATAAAACATGCAGAAATTTCTCCTAGCCTTTCCAAAAGTAAAAGTAAAATGTTTTGACTCTCCCAGGATTCTGAACTGTTGAATTAAAATACATGCCAGGAAGATCAGTGGCAGTATATAATTTGAGAAAAGAAATATTTACATGAAAAGCAATGTATTTATTCTCTCTGATTTCCTAAAAATATCTTTTCTTCTACTCCTAAAAATTTGAAAATTATTATTTGAAAATTTTTAATTATTTATATTCTATCATTTTATACTCATTCAAAAACTATAAGTTAATTATAATAAATCATAATAAAATTATCTCATTTATGCCAACTCCTTTACAAATCATTCTTATTTAATCTTCCTATTGACTTTGTATGATCGGTGGGTATTAATACTATTATGTTTATTTCAAATTTGTAGTGAGGAAACTGAACCACAGAGCCGTTAATATTTGGGCAAGACTACACAGCTCATAAATGGTGGTGCCAGGACTCAAACAGATCTTCTGACTCCTTGACCCATAACTTCATGCTTCAAGGAAACAAATTTGCTGAATCACATACAGAAAGCCAATGCAAAAGCAAAACCTGAGATATTCATGTATATAAAATGCATTTTGAAGCTGAAGCAAATCTTCATATAGATAAAATATTTTCTTCATAGTAATCTTACTTTAAATAGAACACTACCGGTTGACGCCACCTTCATCTTTTATTTCTCTGTTATCTACTCCAAAATATCGCAGCACAATCTTCTGTTGATCAAATTCTACTTTTGTTAATATTTGGAAGTCCAGACTGTTAAACTGACTAAAATCAGCTCTTTTTATTATGATGAAGTATAGGGTACTCTAAATTTTTCCATTTGATATCTCTCACTTAGATGCAGTTTCCAGAAGGGACACTAGGTATAATGCAAAGTAATGCTTCTGATGTGCAACAAAGGATTTTTTTGCTCATTACAACAAAGGGGCTTAGAAGTATCAAAGTTATCTGTATAAAACTCTGTTTTTCCTGTGATGTTCTGATTCATATATTCTGAAATCTAAAAACTGGGTACGTATAGAAAACATCCAGGTACTCAGGCTTTTTCACAGGATAAGAAATCGATGGGAAACTGTTGGATGGGGATTAGTGAGTTATGCAAAGCTTTATATTCATTTAATGGTCTGTGCCCATTTATCCTTTAAAGTGAACATAGAATGAAGAAACATGGCATCTCTAAGATGAAGCACAATTTTAAAGCCCAGAGAACACTTATCAACTATTTCTCCTTCTTCATGACCTAGACAAGAACAGAATGTGTTCTCTCGCTGATAAGTTACTTGGCATACTTGAGTTTAAATATGACTATTTTATTAAAGCCTAATAGCGAACACGTAAAACAGGGATCCAGGGCTACACTGATAACAACAATTCTCTATTTCCAGTATCTCTTTTGTGAAATAGGTATAAAACCTTTTCCCTATAAATTTTATGACATTAACCCAACCAAGGATAATAGAATTCACCAGGCATGAAAGAAATTTATAGAACAAAGACATTACTGCCATCTTTACCACTATGATCCTATAGTCAAATAAAATGTCTTAACCCAGTAATTGGTCAGTTTAGTTTTTCTGTGGGCAAAAGTGCCAGCTGCTCTGGGTCATTACTTTGTGAAGAAATCTGTGATAATAAGGTACTATACAGAATATCATCTAAAAAGCATAAACGGATGCAGTTATCAAATATTGTTCATTCTTAGGATTTCTAAGGAATCAAATCTCATACAAGCAAGTAGTTTAACAAGAATGACAGTAATTTCAGCACAAAAACTTCTGTAAAGTCATTATTCATTTTCTGCATCATAATGTGTTTTGGGCATGGATCAGTTTTGAAAATGAAGCCAGACAAAATCTTGACCAGGACAAAGATGGCTCCAAATCATTCAGCAAAGCTTATTGTTGGGAGTGCTGCAATAGGTATGCTTAGCATTTTTGCCAGCTATATACCAAAAGAAAATTAGTAAGCTCAAAAGTGATGCCATTTTAAGTGTCAAGTATAAGCCAGTTTCTGAGTTAAAAAAAAAGAACATAAAAAAGCCTGAAATTCAGAAAATATGCACAGAGCCTTCTGAGTGACTTTTAATAATATAATTTTCAGTGAAAACTAATTTTGCCACATAACCAGATAACAGCTACCTGATTATTGTGTGTCTTTTATGCTCTGTGTTTTGTCACATGAGCTTGGAATTTAGCTCAGTGGTTCCAATGTCTGCCTTGTATTCTATATATTGTCACCTATAAGAAAGTAAGGATTTACAATTTCAAGTTCATTTAGCATAAAAGTGTTAATACTTGGGAAAAATTCAATGAGAAAAGTTAAAACATAAATTGAAAGGTGTGAGTTAGTAAACTGCTGCTGGTACTTGGAATTCTTTCAGGTTTTCACAAGCACACCTTCTCTAAACAACACTTATTTTATCAACCCTGTCCAGACTTCCCAGAAAAAAATAAATTCTAAAATATAATAGGTCTTTTTTGTCTCTTTTGTACAGAATCATAAAATGTGAACATGAGTAGAAACTTCTAGAAAGGTCAATTCTGGACATTCATATTCTCCTCCCTCTTACTAAGCTCATGGCAGTCATCACTTACCTACCATGGTCTCCTTTCTTGATGAAGAAAGACTTCAGAATTCTTCTCAGTGGTGATTTTAACTCCATCACTCAGGGAACTGACAAGAAATAAATTATGGAGTCTATTTAAGATCATCTCAAAGGAGTTTTTTGAAGGAGAGCCCTCAGTTTGTAAGGTTAGGAGGCACTATAAAGAAGGCATAACAGGATAGCAGGGAGAGTCACATAAAGATGAAAAGTACTTATGACGCTGCGTCGAGAGACAGTAGCTGAGGGATCTTCAGGTGAGGAACAAAGCAAACAGATAAAATGGCATCTTCAGAATGACCCTCTAAGCTTCGCTTTCACCTTGCCCATCTCCTGCAGGCTCTGAGCATTTGACAAACCCAAAACAAAGCCAGAAGGCCGCAAAGTCTCCTGTAGTCCATAGGGCCCATAGAGTTGGGCAGCAAGCAGGCTGGGGAAGGTGGAGAGAGCCAAAAACAAGTATTCAGTCCTGATTTATCCTACAGTGCTTACCTATTATGTAACAGAAATGGAGAAAAAGAAAAGGCTTCTTTTTCTTCCAAGCCTTTTTTTAATGATACTGCATATGTACATAGATACCTGTGTGTGTGTGTGTGTTTTCTCATGTTCTAGAGAACATCCATGTGTGTACATGCATGTGCCTTCCTCGTAGGGAACTGGATACTGAGTAGGCTCATCTGCCAATGTCAAGGGCTGGTCAGCTCACACTGCCTTAGTTTGCCCTTTAGTTTTATGTTTTTTGCTCAAAACATATTCAAGTCAAGAAATTTCTAAGCAGAGGTTTCCCAGTTTAAACCAGAGTCCTTAGGACCCTTGTAGTGCAGGGTTCCAATGGGAGTCTAGGGGTTGACCCCTTTTCTCTGCATGGTAAAATGTAAAGCTCCTTTGTGACTTTACATCAGCTCGAATTAGCTCACCTTTCTGACCCTTGACATTACAGAAAATGTCAATCTGTCTTCAACTCAGTGTTATTTTGTAAATTCCTGCACTCGTAATTAACTCAGTGTCATGTTCCAGCCTCTTGTGGGATTTGGTGGAAGTAAACAGTCATTTTTAATGAGTAAGCTACTCACGATTATTTAATGTGCCACAAATCTCTCAGCCACCACTGTGAGATAAAAAGCTATGTTTACAGATTGAAAATATATGTGGAAAACACAGATTCAAGTTAGCACAACTCTATGTGTTAAATCTTATACCAATACCATATTTCTAGACATTTGGCAAAAACAGATTTTAGTATGATATGAATATAGAATGCTTTTCAAAATACTTCAATTTCGCATTCTAGTATCTCCTTGCAGGGATGAGATCTTAAATTTCCATATGGATTATTACATTTTCACTTGCCTAGGACAAAAAAATTCAAAACACAACTAACACAGTCAACTTGGAAACAAATATTTCCTTGTTTTCACATTCAACTCACATTAGTGATTGACTGCTAGGTGCCAATGGTACTACTGGTAGAACAAACTTAGCAATGGGTAACATACTTATACTGAAACATCATCCTCTTTCAAGGGTCTCTGTCCCACAAAGTACTGCAAGTATCATTAGTAATGAGCAATACTAGCACATACTCATGATATATAAAATATATATTTAATTTGAAGGACTTTTCATAAAGAATAATCAGATTTGAGGTCAAAGTCACTAATAGAATTCCCTTGTGCATTTCCAACAGATTATGCACACACAAAATGTCAATAATATAAATAACTATGCCCACATACTCATGTTGGTGTAGTCTTTTCCCATTATAAAATCTTTTTATATGGAAGAACTTAATATTATCCCATCCCAAAATATATTGCTCTGGCATAATGACTATTCTTAAATAAATATATTTGATAAAAATAGTGATACAAGATGGTTAGTCTGAACTCTTTTATGTTTCCTAAAACCAGGACACAAAATTGTCATGTAACAGGTACTACTCTGGGCATTGATAAGTTTCATACTGTCTCATACCAAGGTTATAATCCTGTTCCTGGTTTTGCCTTACAGTCCTTAACCCTCATCTGCCTTAGGTGTAAAATGAAACATAAGATGAATGAGAGATGGTTCCAATAAATTAACCAACAATTATTCAATCCAAATTAAGTTCCAGAGTTAGTAAAAAAAAAAAAAAAGACTTTTATATGTACATTTCTCAGTGAAGTTCATACGTTTTGAGGTGAACAGTAATCTTCAATTTTAGATAAAAACACTGAGACTCAAAGAAGTTAAGCAACTTATCCAAGATCACATAGCTAGTAAACAACTAAACAAAGAGTTCAATCCTTAATCTACTCCATATCTAATATAATCTGTATTTTATATTCCATTCTTTCCGTCCAGGCACATTATTTTAGTTTGGATGTTAAATGACCCTTAAAGTTTTCTAGGTTAAAAGTGTGATCACCAGCCTGTGGTGCTCCTGAGAGATGCTAGAGCGTTTAGGAGGTGTGACTTAGTGGAAGGAAGTTAGACCGATGGTGAGATTACCATGAAGGAGATATTTGGTCTCCAGGTGCCCTCTCTGTCTCTCTCTGTCTCCTCCCCTCTGTCTGTCTCTGTCTCTGAATCTCTGTCTCCCTCTCTCTCTACCTTTGTTTGTCTCTGTCTCTCTTTCTCTCTTTCTGTCTCATCTCTCCTTCGTGAGTAGTATTCCTCTACCACTCTACCACGCAGTCCTTCCATGATGCATTATGCTACCACAGGCCCACAGCACCTTGACTCAATGACCATAGACTCTAACCTCTGAAGCTGTGAGCCTAAATCAACCATTCCTCTTTCGAGGCTGATTCTCTCAGGTATTTTACCACAAAGACGGAAAGCCAACACAAACATTTTATTATCACATTTGGCCAAAGAGATCCTATCAGTACCTGAAAAAAAATTTATTCCTTTCACAAAGTGGTACCTAGATTTGTTATCTTCCCATTGCCTCACACACACTGATTCTTGCCTGCAGAATGGAGCTGCTAGACCCAAAAAACTTGGCTTAGGTTTGGTTTCATTTTGTATTGGCCATCTTCCTCGGGCCCAGCTGGGTTTCAGCCTCCTTCCTCTGTTTTGCATACTTCTGTCACACTTTATGCCACACTGTAATCCAATCTACAATTTGTCTTCCCTCCAAAAAGAAGTTGTTCGGCTTCTTAAGAAGTTAGGCAGTTGTTTATTCATCAGTTTAGCACTATATTCATTTCTATCACGATGCACTTTCAGACTAATACAGGTACAGCTAAATTAAGTTTGGAAAACTAATCGTGTATAGGAGTTGAGGCTGTCTGTGACTTAGGTGATAAGAGGGTTCTGTTTCCCAAGGAAGAATAGAACACCCATGAGAGTTAATGACTGAGCTCATACAGAGAATCAGTGGAGACAAAACGATAGTCTTTCAATTTGTTGCAGCCTTATTCCACAAATAAGTCAGTTTACAAGACCAGTGAAGGATTTTTCCTTGTCCTAACTTTGAAGACTCTTCAGTCATTTTCCTGGGTATTCAGAAAACCCTTCCAAATGAGAATATTTTTCACATACCAGAGTCTTCATCTGTAGTAATCCCAGACTTGTAGAAAACTAATATTGGCTTGGCAAATTCTGCTCGTGGTAGATAATGGTTACTGTATATTCACTGAGAACTAGGCAAGAACATAGAGGCTGCTTGTGAAGGACACTGGATAATATGATAAAAGTTTCACATAGATTTTGTCACTTAAGCCTTGTATCAGTCTTATCTTTCCATCTTCCCATTTTTTTGGACATGACATAAAGAAAAATAAATGCAATGATTTTCCTAGCATCTCATTCCAAGTAGATGGAAAATTCAACTCAGTCTATCTGCCTTCACAGTCCACACTCTCAACCAGTGCCCAAGACAATCACCTGTCCAGGGGCAGCTTCCAAAAGGATATGTACAGAAAACAATAAAGAAATTCCACACACACAAAGGAGTATGATATAGAAAATCCTGTTACAGCCTACTTCGCTAAGAGTTCAAGGAGCTAGGTTTTCAATCGAGCGAGCATTACAACCGGAAGTGTTGGGACATGATTGGGAGGGACTTCCTGTGGTAAGGTGAGGAGTCAGCATTACCGGGATTGCTCCGGCAGCAATTTGGTTGGGGCATGCTGAGGGCCTAGATTGTGCACATGTGGTATCTATGGGCAGCTGAATGCTTGAAACTGATGAAAGGTATTTAGAAGCACATTTTGGTAAGCTCTTTCTTCTCATTCACATGTTTTCATAGACATCTGGACCGAAGCCCCGGAAGTGAATAAAATCACCAGGAAGGAGGTCGAGTCAGTCAAAAGAGAAGAAAGTTTCTCTATTTTCAATTATTTTGTCTGTATTCAGGTTCTTTTGATCCAAATGTCGTTATTATTCTTCCAAATATTAATTTTAGTTGGGCTTGATGGCTCACCCCTATAATCCCAGCCCTCGAAAGGCAGAAGCAGGAGGATTGCTGAGTTCGAGGCTGAGTTCAGAACTAGACTGAACTACAAAGCAAGACCCTGTCCCAAAAGACTAAAAAAAAATATATAAATTTTGGCATGGATAATACATATTTTATTCCCTAGAATTACTTTTTTATTATCTATTTGCACTTTAAAGCTGTACTCCACAGTAATTTTTTTTTCTCATATAAAGTTCTAACTACACAGTCAGGCACATACACACAATTTTCCTCTATTTTCTTATAAGTATAAAAACAGAGCATTTCAAGAAATCTAGGACGTGCCCTATCTGAAAAGGTACCAAGTCTTACCTTATAGAGACTTAACTAGAGGTCTCTTTATCAGTAAACTGTGTTTATTAAAAATTAGCCCATGCATTTTTACAAACCCGCTAGCAGAAGCCAGATCCCCTCATGGCACATTCTGTGGGTAACGAGCAGCTAGCATCTTTTCTATGTTCACGAGTGATGTTATCTCACTATATTGGGCCCCATTGGCTCAGTAAACATTAAAGAAAATGCATTATTTATATTGGTGTCCATTAATAATTCATTACAGGTGCATAATATTCTCAGGCTTCCCAGTTCTTATCAGTGAAACTAGTATAGCACTGCCTATCCCAAAACATTATAATTAAATAATTGCTGTGGAATGTATGTCTTTAATTAGTGTGACCTCATGCAGAAGCAAGGAAATAATGAACTAAATTTCAAATATGCAAAGATGCTATGGCTTGTGAACTTTTGGTTCTCATGATATAATTGCTTCAGACTCATGGTTTCCTACAGACAACAAAATAAATTGTTGTTATTAAATTATTGTAAAGTGCCGGGAAACTAAGCAATTGTTTCCTCACAGCAAAAAGAGATTGAGCTTTCCACTACAATACTTCTTTTTCTTTCTTTGTCCACCGTTTTACTCCCATAATCATTCTCTCACTTTTGTGGACATTCTCCCTTTCTGTTTAGTCATTAAAAGCAAATAATTAAGAAATACAGATTATATTTCGCTAGAACATAAAAAACAAGAACACACCTTGTTTGTAATGCTCTTTCAGGACGTTTGAAATAGTTTGAAAAATATTTCGTTTGCATCACACATGCTGATCTCTGTAAAGATTAAAAACAACTGATTGCATTGAAGCACTCACAGTCTAGTTGTAAAGATAAAATACATAGGACAAATGTTTGCACTCTGTATCAAAATGTGGGAAGCGTGTGTTCTTCCTCTCCATGGATCCTGGCTTATTTGTCTTAAGGTTCCCAGTGTCTAGCAACTCAGCCACCCAGGTGGCTGAGGGTTGGGTGAAGGGCTCTAAGAAAATGGGCAGTCTTCCTGCCTTGTGTCCTGACTGCTGGCAGACTGAGTGGTGGCAGTGAAGACCACAGTCTGTCCCCTCCTCGGAGTATTAATCTAATGGCACTATCATAGCAGCAAACGGAAGCAAAATTGTAATGAATTGGAAAAGTGTCATGAAGGAAGTAACAGAGATGGAGCAGGAAGTAATGAGATGGGAGGAGAACAGAGCAGCTGCGGATCAGGGGGTCAGGAGGCTGCTTGAGGAGCAGGCTTTTCAGGTGATAGCTACAGGGTGCAGAAGAACTAGCCAGAGGTGGAGGCAGGTCAGGAGTATCCGAGGTGTGGAATGATAATTGCAAAAGCCCTGAAATGGAAGAAGTCTGAAGAAGGATTCTTAGGAGGACAAGAGCAACCTGGAGGAACCTCAGGCATAGAACAGTGGAAGTGGAAGTATAAAGATCTGAACAGGTTATAGACGTTGCTTGAGATCATTTTCCAAGCTCTCAATCCTCTCTCAATCTGATCTCAGGTTTTTTTTTTTCTATCATCTACAAATTCCTCAGACTTTCTTATATTCCAATACACTTATGGATTTTCTCTCAGTATTTAGGGGAAAACTGGAAATACCAAATTTTTTCTGACATTTTAAGAAATATTGAATAGAAGGAGAGATGGACCTTCACTCATTGTACATAAAACATTTCAAATAACCAAAGTTTGAGTTGTCTTAATTTTTTTTCTTGCTTTTTTATTTTTTTAAATTTTTTTGGTATCATGGATCAAAATCAAAACCTTGTCCTTGCCAGTCTGGGACAGTTGAGTTATCTTAATTTTCTAGTCCTATCCTTTTGTAACTACTGTAGGGAAAGCTCCACAGAAAATAGAGCTGGAAACAAAGACTTGAGTTTGATTTTTTTTTCAGGGAGCAAGAGAAAAAGCAGCAAAATGGAAGTGAAAAGCTAAAAAAATCAACAGAAAGATGCACTATAAAGATGGCTACTGCCAGAGTACCTGGTTAATCCATTTTGTGAAACCTCTTATAGAGCCCTCTGTAGTGCCTCAGGACTCTCTGAAGGCAGAAGAGAATGAAGAGGAAAAGATTCATTCACTGTCTGTCAAAGATTCAGCCTCTTAAGTCTTAAAATCCCTGGACTTGGCTTGTGAATCCAGGGGTAATTTTCACAAGGTACCCACTCTCCGCCAAGTCCCACACCCAGGCACACATCTGTGTAAATGATGCTATGGCTTGTATCTAGACGTAAAGAAATGAATATACGCTAGCCTCATAGGGGCAGACCTATGACACATGTGTTTCTCTTTTAAAACAAAAGATGTGAATGTATGAGGGTTTTTTTCCTAATTGAAAACCACAGTATTTGAGTTTAACATACTGTTGGCATTTTTGATAAATAAGTTGGTTTGTGGCTACAGTTTGGCCTTGCCTTTAAAAGTTCACTATTACTGAGATAGCCTACTCCACTCCAAACGAATAGAAATTTGCTTTAGAAAAACTATTTCAATTAAAGTACCAGCAGCATTCCCTGAATTAATTTCTACTTCTACTCTGCATGCATTTTTACCATTCTAATTATCAAGACAGATTGTTTGAAACAATGACCACAATTATTCCCTTCCCTATCTCCATACCCATTTGTAATATAACTTCCCAGCTGGACTGTAATATAACTTACGTCTCAATTTGATCTGCATAATGAAGATCTGGTGACCTCGTACTAGTTCTAAGCCCAAGAAATCGGCTTCCTGTATTAGTTTTCTAGGGCTGCTACAACAAAATATTACAGACTAGATGATTTAAGTGAGAAAAGTAATAAGACACCAACCTAAGTTTCAGACTCCCAAGAAAGAGTATCATTGACTCAGTCACATGCTACAAGTCCTGAGGAGTACATATCAGGTCCAGAATGCCAATGAAATGCAAACTGTACAACAGGCTAACCCACTCCCAATTTTAAGAAAGGATATGCAACAGACACGGCAATAATTATAGCAATATGATGAAGGTCTTCTACACTCCAGGCACAGTGTCCAATGTCTCAGTCACTACAGGAGTTGTATTCAATCATGCATGTATAAAATAAATGCTAATAGGACTGCAAATCATATACACCAAAAAAAGCTGCTTGGTCTAAGGTCCCTCACCTTAAATACCTTGCTTGTTACCTATTCCTACAAGACAGGAGGAGAGGGTGCTTCCTACTCTGCCTTCTTTGATGTAGCTGCAAACAAAAAATTAATGCTTATGCAATTAATCCAGACAACTATATTCAGTGTGAATGTACATTCAGGGATCAGTAATTCATTCATAGCAAACCCCAGAAAGGCCCTTAAAAATTCCTTAAATTGATATAGTAAAAAATCTGACAATCTATCTTTCCTGTGATAACAAAGATTACAGTCCAGCTGCTATCTTATTTCTCCCACAGCCCCTTTCTACTCGAGTGTGTAAGATGAGTTTGTTACCCACAGCTCTTCCTTAAATGAAAGGGAAATCATTTCCCAGAAAGAGCATAGTGTGCACCTGTGAAGAGGAAAGGAATTTTGGGGGAGGGCAAGGAAGCCAGGAGCAGAAAGTAATCCAACAGTATGAAAAAAGATAGTAGTTAATGGAAGTGGATATTCTATAACTGGACTAAAATGGGATGGGCTTATGGCTGCCACAGCAAGGAAAGCAAGAATGGATATACGCCTTGACCACAGCCCCATCCTCGCACTCTGTCTCAACAGGTGCCAGCTCAGAGCAGATCAAGCACAGCAGAACCCCGGAGTTCATAATTATCTCCCAAGAGGAGAGAGAAGGCAGGAAGTGCTAAGATTTGGTGGTGGTTATTTGCAATCTCAAATCCTGAAGAAGTCACTGAAGGAAGAGATAGTTTTGCCAGTAGCTGGATTAGGTTCCTGCTATCAGGCTGGATGCAGGTTTGTGATAGAGATTAATTCAGCTACAGGTAAATGGGAAAGTTCTGCACATGAGTTAGTGGCCTTTGAAGTCAGTATGCCTGGGGAGCCTTTCACCTGGAAGAAAGTCTGTACATTTAACCAGATTTTCAAAAAACTTTTTGAACCAAATCAGGTTTTAAATTGTTTGTATAACAGAGATAATGTAAGGGCCAGAGAGAACATAAGCAAAGAGCTTATTTTACTACAGCAGCTGCATGTTGTATTTATGGGGTCACTGGCACCTCTACCTCCCCTTTCTCTTCCTGTCTGGATGTTTTTCATCTTTACTCTTTAGAATTCCATCTACTTTCCTGTCACTATCATGGACATTTGTCTTCTTTTTTTCCTACTTCCATCCCATCTAGTTTTACAAACATGTTAAAATTAAGATTACTTTCTTCAGATGTACACATATTCACCAAAGCATTATTCCTGTACTAGTGTGTAACACCCATTTGTGTCCACTGATACAGATTTCTAAAATGGAACTAATACAGCATGGGGACTAAAGATACAGGGTAGGAATCAGCAATTTCTCTTTATACCTGTTTTCCAGGTATGTAGCCATATGAACTGGCAGATTTCTAAATATCATTCTCTTGGTTGAAATCAATTTGTTAGCTAGTTACAAGGCAGACTTGGGGCAGGTTCTGGGCCAGGTTATTGGGAGAATAGATAAATTGAGACAGATATATATCTTTTGATTGCTTTTTCTATATGGTTCACTTGTTGCCTCCACACAAGCAAAATATATACAAAAAGTAAAAAAAAAAAATCCTAGTTTTGGTTTTTGTATGGATTTATTGCAAGTGCCGTTAAAGAACCTGTACCCTCAATGAGTAGAACTAGATTATGTGAAAACTGGAAGTTTCTTTTGATATTCTGACTCAAAGCATATACTGTAATCACATCCTCTCTCCCTCTCAATACCCCTGTCTGAGAGGGAACTGTTCCATTGACATGAAAACACAAGAAACCAAAGAAAGTTCATCCAAAACAGAGATAATAGGAGCAGACCAGTGAGTGGGAACCCTCATCACAAGCCCCAGAATATCCTCTGAAAAGCTTCACCACTAGAGGAGGAGAATGAAGCCCTTCACAGAATCCTGGAGGAGAACAGACCCCGGACAGTCGCGAGGGTCTGGAGAGGTGCGTACTGAAGAATCTCTAGGTCTCTGGCATCCAAAGTCTCGGTTCCAACACTTTCCCACCCTGCAAGTACTCATTTCTGGGTTTTAAAAAGTGCATTTAACATTTACCAATAAGAAAGTTCAAGGTCATTGAAATCACATGGTTAGTGATGCAGGAAAAGAGCACCTAACTTCATAATCACTGGAAGCATTCCTCTGGCGTGGATTAATATTCACTGTTGACCTGGGGGGTCAGTATCTCATGAATGATTGTCCTATCCAGATCACACAGAACAAAAGTGAAGTAGTCTCCAGAAAACTAGGATTTCATCACACCCAAAAGAAACACATAAACATTGGGTAGACAAAATGTATCAGATATATACAGTGACATGCCAGGTGGAAGCCCACTGGGCCCCGCCCTCACTGAAAACTCCACTCCTACCACTTTGCCTCAGTAAATGTTGCAGCCTACAATTTGGAATGGTCATTGGAAAAGGCACAACAGGGAAGCATTCAGATTAATAATGCAGCATACTGTGTTCTCTTTCCTGCAAGTCTCCAAAGGCATAGGATGTCAATCAAAACAGCTAGGAATGAATTTTCCAAACCTTGATACTGATTATATGTGTTTTCAGGAACCAGTGAAATATATAGAGTTCTTCTTGATTTAAAAAGATGCTTTTGTGTTGCTTTAGAAGCCTATAGTATGATGCACAACTAAACTGATTGTATTTATTCCAAAGCCATACTGTGCACAAACAGAAGACATCACATTTTCTTAAGCTTACCTAGAAGGGTTAAGTGAGATGAATCAAGTATAAAGATAATTCAAGAAATGCAGTTTCAAAAAACTGAATTTCATATTTAACCAAATACCTGGAATTTTAATAATATAAAACTCTACATTGTCACACTAATAGTTTCTAAAGCAAATTCCTCTGCTGAACTACAGAATATGAATATTCTAAAATATATATGAAGATATATCTCTTAGTCCTTTGTGTTTCTTCTTCTACTCAGTTCCATTTACAAGTATTTACACTAGGTTACATAATTAGAATTGGGGATCTACCTTCAACAATAAAACCAAGGACAGACAACTTCTTACTACCTTTTACCTTACTATGTACTACTTACTATCTTTTATCTCTTTCCAAGTCCCAAATCTCCCATGATCCATTATGTCAAGTTCAAAAATGATAACGGAAAGTGTAAAGTTGGGCTAGGGATTTAGCTCAGTGGTACAGTACCTGCCTGTTAAGTACAAGGCGCTGCTGAGTTCCATCTCTGATACCAAAATAAAAAAGAAGCCATAAGGTTATCTCAACATTAATTGCACTTTTGCAAAAGTTAACAAACCTAAGCAAATCTGTAGGACTAGATCATATGTAAAGGCTAAAGAAATTTTTAACTCAAGAATCCATTAATGAACAAAATTGTTTCTCAAACAAAGCTGCATTTATCCTTTAATTCTCCATTGGAACTGAGTGAGTCATAGACCAGGTTAGGGAAAGTCTCATGCCATCTACAGCAAGACAATGAAACAAAAGGTATGCTTTTGTCTTAGTCTTATCAAGGTACAGCCTGGATTTCAGCATATGCCAAACTAGAATGCAGGTGAGACTTCTAGGCTTTCACAGTGGTCAGTTCTGATTCCATTTCCAGTGCAATACATTGCAATGTATCAAAGAAACAACATCTTGTTTTCAGTATCTCCCTTAAAGATGACCAGTATTTTCTTTAACATTTTGGCTCCAGAAATATATTGAATGCATGTACTTGGAAAGGGGTAGATGCTGGCAACAGAGCCAGTTTGGGACTGAAGCTTTGGGCTGAGTTAACTTACATGAATCCCCCCCCCCCACACACACACACACAAGCAAAATGAAGACAAAATTTCTAATAATAAAAACAAACACAATGTATCATGAGCTTGATACTTTGTAGAGTGTGCAGAAGGGATGAGAAATAAGTTTTTAATTTATCTTGGCATTTTGAGAATTTGTCAGATGATGGTATCAAAAGGCAAAACAGTATTGTTTACTGACTGTAGAAGGTGGACATACATTCAAAGGACAGAAAGAACAGTGAGGAAAACTTATTAAATGTCAAGGAAGAATAATTTAATTGTACTTCCTTATTTTAACTGATAAAAATTGCATATAATTATGACCTATACTATGATGTTTGCATTATAGAATGGCTAAGTCAAGCTAATTACCACATTCATTATTGCATTATCTCATATACTTATCTTTATACTGTGAATGCTTAAAATCTACTCTTAGCAATTTTCAAAATATGCATTTTTTTCCTGTCATCGTCATCTCCTAAAATATACCTCAGAGGACCTGTTCCTCTGGTTGACTGAAATTTTGCATCCTTTGTCCAACAATCTCCCACTTCCTGGCCAATGCACACCTACCTCCTGATAATCATTCAGAGTCTATAAATTTGTCTCCTTTACATTGCACACATAAGTGAGATCATGTGGTATTTGTCTTTCTGTGGCTTACTTCAATTAATCTAGTACTCTCCAGCTTCTTCCATGTTGTCACAAGGGACTGGATTGCCTTCTTATTCTAAGGCTGAATAGTTCTTTCCTTCATTCATTCATACACTGATGACACGCAGGTTGAGTCCCCATCTTGACAATATGGAAAGTGATGTGCTGAATATAAGAGTATAAATATCTGTTTTCTGAATTAGATTTATTTATTTTGGATGTATATACAGAAGTGAGACCACCAGACAAAGACAAACATGTCTTTTATTTTTGTTTTTGTTTTTGTTTTGAAATCTTTATGAGTATGTCTTTGGTTTTAAAACACTTTTAAGTTAAACCATTCTAGTTTAAAGTTTGACATCTTTAAAAGGTCATCAGTGATGTTTTCAGACCTAAATCTCCTTAAATTTTAAGCTTAATTTCTACTTGACTGGCTAGGACATTATGAAACTAGACTTCCAAGTGTGTTTGGGTGTGTCACAGCAGTGTAACTTGGGGTTTTACATCTTGCCCTAGCTCCCTCCTCTCTGGCTGTCTTTCCCTGGGCTCTGCTTCCTGGCCATCATAAAGTAAGCAGCATTCCTCCAACGAGCACTGCTGCCATAATTTGTCTGCTTTGAAATCAAATATGGACTGATCCCCCTGAATCTATGAAGTAAAAAAAAGTGTTACCTCCTTCAAGTTGTGGATATCAGCTATTTTTTCTGGTAAGAAAAAACTGATCATTATGCCCCCTTTTAATAATTCTATATACTCCTCACTGAGTTTAGAATCCAGTACAGAACAGGTACTAAAAAATATTTACTAAACTGCATATTCTACATTTCACAGATCATAGATGTGACTGTTAAAAGGTTAGTTACATGGCTCTGATCCCTGTCAATGATTATTTTTGGCTGTGTTTTCATACCTTTCTATACATATCAGTTTCGTACTGAGCATGTACAAAGAAAAACATAAATCACTGATAAAAAGCACACTTGAGACAACCAAAAGCAGCTTAAAATTAAAGGTTTCCATATTATTAATCCAAATAAACATTGGTTAGTTGAACTTTCTAAAGTTTTTTCAAAAAAGAATCCAGACAGCAGAAAATTTATTCAGAAGACTACAACCTCAGAAGCATTAGGATGACTATTGTAAATAATAATAGCAAGTGTCAACGGGGATGAAAAAAATTGAAACCATTTTGTGCAAATGGTGGGAATATGAAGGTACAATTGGTAGTGAAAATATCATTCCTAAAAGTATTAAAATAATATAGATATTTAAAAACATATATCAAATATTTAAAATATTATATTATGCAAAAATTAAGTTTTTTACATGCTATACTTACAACGTTATTCATAATAGCCAAAAGGTGGAACTAACCTGGGTTTCTCTTCAGATGAATGGAGAAACAAATATATATATATATATATATATATATATATATATATATACATATATATATACATACATACACACACACACACACACACACACACACACACACACACACACACACAGTGGAATGTTTTCCAGACCTACAAAGGAAGGAGATTTTGATACTTGCTACCATAGAGAAACCTGGAGAATATTTTTCTGAGTAAAATAAGTCAGTCAAAAAGGACAAATATTGAATGATTCCATTTATATCAACAGTATTTAAATCCATAGAGGCAGAAATTTGTGTGGTGCTTTCAGGGGACTGTAGAAGTGAGAATGGAAGTTGTTTCATTGGTATAAAATCTCACTTTTAAGACAATGAAAACGTTCTGGGGAATGGTTGAGCATAAAGTAAATGTGAATACTGCCAAACTACACTTGAATGTCAGGATGGTAGATATTATGTATAAATTAAAGTATGTTTTAAAAACTCACTATTGCAACAGGAAGAAAGGAGAAAACTACTGCAACAGGAAGACCAATGACAGGATAATAAGTATCCTACAGATAAGGCAAAAAAAAGTTTAAAATATCTTAGGTGGGAAGGAGTAGATGAGATTAGAGAGAACTTGGGGTGGAGAAGGAGTGGGCAGGTGTGACTGACAGGTGAGCAGGGAATTCCTTCCTTGCAGTCAATAGACTATGTAAGAGGCTGCGCAGTAGGAATTGTTCACATCCCAACAGGAGCTCCATGTGAGGGTAGATCAAAGTTCAGGGGCTCTGGATGGGGAGGGAGATGGTGGAGGAGTAGAAGCCTAGCCAAAGCTTAGTGAAGTCACCTCAACTGGCATCTTTTCCAGTTTGATGAGTGGAAACAAACCAGCCAGTCACTCATGAGTGAGGTAATGAACGAGAATTGGAAGGACCTGTTTACACCTGGGTGTGTAAGTCATATGGCGAAGGGTGAGTCCTCTCACTAAGCCATTTCCAACAGCACAAAGGCTTGGAATGAGGAGATTTTCCTAATTGTTGCTAGAGACTCTTCCTCTTCTCATGAGGACACCCCTCCAGTTCGTTTGGGCCCTACCTATGTGATTTCATGTAACCTAAACCCTACCCCCAGTACAACCACATTAGAGAATACAGCTTCAGTATGTGAATCTAGGGAGAACATAGTTCATTCCACAGCAAAATCTCTAGAAATAAGGTTAAAAAATATGGAGAACTCTATGAGGAAAATACAAATAGGCTTGTGAGAAATAGTGTATCTGCACATTAAAGACAGTACTACCCCAAATACCCTACACCAGGCTGGAGCTCAGTGGTTCCAGTTCAAGACTCACAAGGGCTGGAGATGTAGCTCAGCAGCACTGTTCCGCCTAACAAGTACAAGGTCCTGAATTCAATCCCCAGGACCAGGCCAGGACACACACACACACACACACACACACACCAAGTGCCTTACTCTACATAGTCAGTTAGTCGGGCTTTAACACAGTCTTTGTGCCCCTATGCCTCTATCCACTTACTTGGTAGGTAAAAAGGGAAGAAAAATATTTTACCCTTAAAGACTCAAAGATCACTCCCTAAAATATTTGTCCTTTCCACCTTTGAAGAGCCTGAAGACATCTGTCCATGTGATGATTCTAAATGTGCTTTGAGGTTGCAGAGGAAAAGATAGAATGAGATTTCCTGCACTTTGAAATTCCCATAGAGGGAAGATGAATACCCACCAAAGACAGCTGTTTGACCTAGATGTATCAGCACCCTCTACTTTCACTCATCTTAGGACACAAGCCATTAACCATTTTTACTTGAGGAAAAACTGCCTGTTCAAAAAGGGGAGAAAAGTATAGCCTTGCTATTCTTTTAACTTATTATTCTCACTTGAGGAGAAAATGGCTTTCAAATGTATTAGTTATTCTGAGATATGAGTTTGGAAACATCAAAAAAAGAACCATAAAAAAATACACAATGAAAAACCTAGCTACAGTTTTTGAAGGAAAATGATTGTAGGCTACAAAATATGATAGCCCAGGAAAGAGAGTAAATGCCTATGTAATTACACAGTAGATGTGCGTTGCTCTCTTTCTGAAATCCTTTATTTCCTGAAGATCTCTGTATTCCTTAAGACAGTGATATTCCACGTTGGGTAGTTCTGAAAGGCGTAGTACGGGACATGTGCCAGTGTCTTGTATTGCCGCCATCATTGAGGACTTGGGTTCCTACTGGTATCTAGTGGGTACAGATCAGGGATATTGATAAAAAGCCCCCACCCACAGTGCAACCCCCGTAACAAAGAATTACCCAGCTGGAAATATCAGTAAGGTTGAGAAACTCTGAAATTCAAGAAGAGGAAGAGATCTAAGAAAGGCTGCACTTGTGCAGGGAATCCTGGTTCCCTGGCAGCTCGACACACCCAGTGAATTGGCCATATCAGATTATATATAGTATTGTTAAATAGTGTACAGTGGTCTAATAAATCTGGTTTGGAGAATTCGAGGAAGCACTGAGATCAAGCCTAGGCTTTCTCATCCTCCTTAACAGGAGGCAGTTGGCCCCACAGAGCAGGCCTGATCCACCTTATGTGCTCAGGAGATGTAGAGGACCTGGCGGTCATCCACTACCACACCTAAGTATTCCCTCAGTACAAAACTCATGGGAAGA
Source organism: Petromus typicus (assembly GCA_004026965.1). Classification (NCBI taxonomy): domain Eukaryota; kingdom Metazoa; phylum Chordata; class Mammalia; order Rodentia; family Petromuridae; genus Petromus; species Petromus typicus. The sequence goes on along the minus strand of PVIR01001873.1, from coordinate 52,696 downwards.
AGAAATCAAGAACCTGCCGTTCCATGGAAATTCAGTACGTGGGGAAATAAGTATCAGCTCAAGTCATTGAATCCCGTGACTCTACAAAGCCCTGGATGCCCAAGAGTAATACAGCTTTGTGTGCCCAGGTTGTACTGTACTATAGTTTTTCCAATTCTCAGTACAGGCAATTATCGCTTTGACCTTCTCTTCTGTCTCTTTTTCATTCCTTCTCTTCTAGTTATGCAGATCAACTTGATGTCCTTCCAATGTATCAAATATGTGCCATTTGTACCAGCGTGAGCTTCATTACTTACATGTCTTTTCAGGATATTCTTCACCCAGAAAACGCTTACTCCTTTGCATAACTCTGCTCAAAACATACCCTCAGTAGGATATCCCAGTAGGATATCCCAATAGGATTAGGAATCAATTGCCTTTTCTTTTTCTTATACCACCAACCACCATATTATGGGGTGTGATCAAAATATAAAATAAATGTTTAAAAATGTTTTTATGTATAGTAAACAAAATCTATTGCTTTTAATCCCCCTCCCTCCATGCACTTACCCCACCACGCTTGCCACTTTCTGGAGCAGTACTCAAAGTTCTCTTTCTGAGTCATAGTTTCTGTATTGTGATTGCCTTGTTACCCTGATTCAATTCAAAACATTTACTTTTCATGGTCATTTTTTACTTTAGAAAAGAGTGAGACTTTCCATGGTGCCAAATTTAGTGAATAAGATGGATAAGGACACACTGAAATGTTTTAAGTGCCTATTTTCCTATTAGATAGCATTTGGCAGCAGTATTCACTGTGCCTTTGATTTTACCTTATAAAGACAATCACAAAAAAGGGCTTTCTGGGTAGGGATTTAGCTCAGTGGTTCTGGCACCTGCCTTGCAAGCTCAGGAGCCTGGGTTCAATCCCCATAACCACATACTGCAGTGCTGGACATGGAGACTCATGCCCACCAGCAATCAGAACCACATACCACAGTGCTGGGCTCATGCCTGTAATCCCAGCACTTGGGAGGCAGAGGCAGGAGGACTGCTGAGTTCCAGGCTGAGTTCAGAACCAGCCTGAACTACAAAGCAAGACTCTCTCTCTCAAAAAACTATATATGCTTTCAGAACAGCTTCAGAAAGTAGTAAGCACAGTTTCTGAGTTCAGTCTTCAGTCCCTGGTGAAAGAGAGAGAGAGAAGGAAAGAGGAAGTAAAGGAGAGAGGGTACACTCATGACACTCACAATTTATGAGATACATGTTTCAAATGCCACTTTATTTTCTTGCTGTCACTCTATTTTTCTACCCATTAGTTTTCCATAAAGTATTAAATCTACTGTTTTTTGATATTTATCTCACCTACTTTGATATCTTTGACTACATGTCAAAGCAGCTGTTGTCACTAATCATTTTTCCGGTTTTTGGAGCTAAGGAGTTTGCTAAACTTTCAATAGACAAATGCTAAACAGCTACTCAAAGCAACAGTTCTGGATGCTATAGAAAACACAAAGAAGATAAGAGGGACCCTGAATTTGCCCAGCTGGAGAAGCAATGTTAGAGGCGCTCTCAAAGAGAAATGATTCTGCCAGTAGAGACAAGGAAAGGTTTCCTGGATGATGATGAAAAACTGGTGCTTGAAAAGAAACTAGAAAAAGAAGCAGATGTTGAGTAGGCAACACCTGGGGAAAAAGACAGACTGGGAAGAATTACGAGAAAAATCAATGACAGATTGATTATACTGAGTTTGCTAGAAAGACAAGTAGGGACCTGAAATGAATTAACCAGCCTGAATTTCAAGGATGAAACTGTAATATAATGAAATAATACCTCCAGTTCTTCCTGACAATAGCTATGTTAATAGTGACAGCAGCCACACCATAGAAAAAAATCATAAAGTGTCACTTTTAGGGAGAGGAGTGCTTAGTTTGGACTCTGTCATCTTGTGTTTGAAATGTGTGGTAGAAACCTGACATGGCTTGGCTCTGAAGTTCTCCTGGGAATTCTATGATTCCAACAATTATGTTTCCTCTGAGACAGAGTGGATTATATGCTTTACCTGTGAGATTTCTGGTTGATGTAGAAGTCACCAAGCAAAACTTTTCCTATTTTATTTTTATAGCTTTTTACTAATGCTATTTAACTGAATTATATGCAGTTTTATATGTCAAAAATTGTTAAATATAAGCAATTTTAGGTCAGTCTATGGTGATAAGCATGTGCTCTTCAATTACAGACATTTAAGCTTAACTCTCACTTAGATTTATCAATTGCGTGGTTCTCATTCTCTGAGCCTTAGTTTCCTTAACTGTGAGAATATAACAATCCGAGTGCTGTATATATGTGATTGGGATTAAGTAAAGGATACCCAGAAACACTTAGCATAAGATGGTCTACATATTCTCTTTCTTCCCTCTTATCTGTCCATCTCTTTGACACTGCTGTTATACTTTGTCTTCATCTATGATCCTCACTTGCCTGAAGTCCCCTTCTTTCTAGCTTCAGCCATTTTTCTCTCCTGCTGTACTTATGCCCAAGTGTTCAATATCAGGACAAAATTGACTCCAATGGCCTTCCAGCCATATTGCTGTTGTTTCCTTTAATGAACTTTGTGAATGTGCAATTGACAACTTCTTTGTAGCTATCGCAGGGTCCACTCCATCCAGGGTCCAGCTCCTTGCAATAGAATAACTGCTGTACCTCTGAAACTCCACTAAACAAACACGTCAACTCTTACCAATGATCTCTAAAGTGAATATATTTAGTCATTTTTTTCAATTATCATTCCTTTTTATTTCTTTGATATATTTTACCTGGAAGCTACCTGTTCTTTCATAAAACCCTCTAAGACTTCAAGATTTAAGATAGTCTTCAGTGGCTCTTCTATGGCTTCCTTGGGGATATTACCAATCCACGTTGCTTTCATTTCTGATCCCTCACATTCCCATCACATATTTCTATTTAAATATTTGAATCAATCTTTACACATATCTACATTTTGTCACTGAAGGAAGAATATACATGAATATACAATTTTTGTCAGAAAAGAGAAATGATCATAACAACAGGGATTTTTCAGACCAGCTGGATTGGAGTCCTCAGTCACTTTTTATACAGAAGGAATTGCTGCATTCTTTTAAAAAGGCAGAGTTCATCTCTCTATGGATCTTTGACTGAGAACTTTTGTCTTGTTATACACCAGATGATGAGAGATTACAGGAAGAGCATAAGAAGGAGGTAAAGTGCTTCAAGAAAAGACTTGGCGGGCTAGATCCTTGGGATACCATGTTGGACTCTGAGGAGGAATGCCAAGACCAGCAACTGAAAATCGTCGTGCTGGGGGAAGGCACCTCCAGGAAGGTCAGTAAAAAAAAAAAAAAAAAAGAAAAAAGAAGGAGACTTAATAAAAGAGATGAGAAGTTAATTGGTCTCTCCCACTAAAGGTTTATCAGTGCTATATATAAGGTTCCATACAATGAAAAATCAACTGCTGGATCCTTGTACAAGCCTGACAGTGGCTATTCCCTTTTAGTTTTCCATTTATTCCCATATAGTAATCTCTCCTGAGTATTACAATATAAAATGTAGTTTGCCTAAAACAGGTTTTCCATGAAAACCTTAAACTAGATAGTCTTGGTATTACATTATTTCCTTAGGTCTAATTTAAGTCTCAATTATATTTGAAATTCTTCACCATAGGGCCCAAATATATTTGAAATTCTTCACCAAAGGAAAATTATAGCAGATCCAACTGCATAATTCTCTAAATTCTCAAATTTAGTTCTTCAACTCATTTTTATATTGTCAAATTTTTTCAAAAACCTATTTGTAAATGGGTGAAATATTCAAAGAATATTGTATACTTTGGAAAAGTCTCCCTATTTAATAGAGAACAAATGTGACAAATTGTTTTTAACACTTTCATCAAAAGCTCCCAGGAAGATTTTATTTCCCTTGAACCAAACCAGATAAGTGCTATTACTACAGGTTAACATGGAGCATCTATTTTTAAATTTGTGGAGTATTTCAATTTGAAGATAATGCATTCTGATACGCTTCTGATGACAATGGTTCTAATTGGAGTATCCTTCCTGTCTTTACTTTTAAAAACAACTGTTCTCTCATTATTCTATGTCCTTTCCCTCTTTCCTATTATAGCAGCAACAAATCATTTCTCCAATTTGCAAAAAGAGAGAGAGAGAAAGGTTTGTGAAACACTGTTCTTTTTTTCCCACTTAGAGATGAATTTGTCAGCACGTAAAATAAAAGGAAATAGGAGGTAACAAAATTAAGCTAAAATCACCTTGTCAGCAACGACTGAAGGCTACAAAGCAAATAAACCCGAGGAAGCAGAAACAAGCATACAAATGAATATAAATGGGTAGAACCAGACTGCAAAGAGAAGCAGAGCCTCCAAAGAGCACAGTCAGGCCGCAAAGTACAGGAAACACCTCTGTTCGGCTCTTCTTACTTCCGGTGCATCCTGCCACGCCCTCACTGCATTCTCTGCCTAGTTTTATTTCCTTCTCTCATACTCCTCTCACAGTCATCAGATCTCTACTCTGCCTGTCCTAGATAGCAAACAAAATTTGCAGATATTTAGCATTGCCCATCCAGGAATAAGGTCTCTGCCATGGCCAAAGGCGAAGAGACATTGATTCAGATCTCAGGTCTACTTATCGTTGTCTGCAGGATACCATTTTCTTTGTTCAAAAAAAAAAGTACCCTAAGGAAACAGTACACAGTTATTCTAACCCTTGCAGTGATACACACCGAATAATTTGCGTGAGCAAGTCCTCCTATTATAAGGAGATTCAGCATCATGTGTGGGTCCAGAGGTCTGGCCGTGATCTAGCCACAGATATTAAACCCAACTGAGGACCTAACATTTTCTAAATGTTTGTTGAATGAACAAATGAAAGGATGAAAGAATCTTCAGTGTCAGATGAACCAGAGGAATTAAGAACGAGTACTACTCCGCCACAAGGAAGGATTAACTTGAGTCGTCTGTAGGAAACAAGTGGACCTTGAAACTATAATGTTTTCAGGAAGTGTAGTGTGAGTCAGCCACCTTAGACCCCTCGGACCTCCTGACACCTAAAACTGCAGTGTTAAGGGAAATAAATCAGATATACAAGCTTAAATATCATATAACTCTCTTACGTCAAAAACATGAGCTACACATGTTTTTAGAAAACATGAGAAAAATAAAAGATACATACTAGGAAATTGGGAGATAGATCTTTTACAAAAAAGGAGGAAAACCTATAGCTACAGGGAGGGGGTAATAAGAGGAAAATAAGGGAATGAAAAATGAAGTAAGATGTATTAGGTATATGCACACCTCCCCAAGATGAAAACAATCATTACGTATTACAAATGTATACTAATTTTTTTTTTAGTTTAGAGAAAGAGAAGTTTGAAATGTTAGTTTTAAGATACTCTCATCAATTTTCGACCCTGAAACATAGTTGCTTCTTTATAAACTTGTTAGTAGGTGTAAGAATAAATCATCCAATCAGAGGCAGTTTCATAATATGTGGGTTTCAGTGAAAATGAAAATGTAGGACCACTTGCATAAAAAGTAAGGAAAATGCTACTGAAGATATTAAAGTAACAGACAGTTCCTAACATAATGGTTTGACTTAATAAGTTAGAGGGCTCCACGATGGTGTGAAAGCAAATTCACACATCTTGCAGTAGAGCATTCAGTAAATTGCATGAAATACTCAATACTTTATGACAAAAGAGGCTTCATGCTAGACAATTTTGTCATGTTCTGAGCACGTTGTTGGAGATTAGGCAAAGTTATGTTTGCTAAGTCAGTTATATTGAGTAGACTTTTTCCCTCCATTTCCTTTCTGTCTCTGTTTCTCTCTGTCTCACTGTCTCTCAATCTCTCTGTCTCTGTCTCCCTTCCTCTCTTAATATTTTATGTTTTATCTATTTAATGTAATTCTAAAACTAAAAATTTTACCCTTTAACATGAATTTTACAATTCATCTTTACATTTAGTAGTGCTAGTTTTAAATGCAAACATAGAATATGAATGGGAATTTGAAAGGATGAAATATATGTATGTATATGTATATATATTGCATTATTACTAGACAAATGAAAACATTCACAATTTGTTCTTTTTCTTTTTTTAACTGCTTAAAACACTATTTACCTTTACTGTTCTGATAAATAAGAAAGGACAAAGGAAAAGAAACTACAATTGCCTTATCTTTTCTCTTCTTTTAATTTCAGTGGACAGCAAAGTGACATAAATAGGACAATAGGTCTCCTAACTGCTCATGTTTCTAACAATAACCTTGTCTTTGTTCTGTTTCTAAACAAGTTCTTGCTTAAGTAGAAAACAAAGCATCCCAGGCTACTAGAAAACCCACTGGTTCCTGCTGTAACATGCTTACCTTGTACTAATCTTGCATTTTGCTCAACTAACACATATTGTGGGTCTCTAAGAATTTGATGTCCATGGGGCCACTGTGACCACATGTGTGCATATGGAGCAACCAAGAACTATAGGCAGATATTTTACCTGCATCATCTGTGCTCGTGAACTTACTCTATTGTCCTATTGTACTTCACTCACAAAACGGGAATTGTCAGACTAGTGTATGGAATTCAGAGATAGGGGAATAAACTAGTATAAAGATAGATCAAGCCTAGAAACTATAATATCATAGATGGTCTGTAATTATTCCTGAATGAATGACTAAAAGAATACAGTGAGTACCAGGACAGTAATCAATGAATAAAATTATTGAGACTCAGAAGAAAGAAATAGCAGGACACTAAACCAAGTGTAGGGCTCAGTACAACTGCACAGATGTCAGGTGCCAGAAGCTACCTGTATATCCAATAAATTGAAGAAGAGAAGAAGGCACAGTGGTAATATATGGCCACATCTTCATAATTTTGATATTAGGAATAATATTACCAATTTTTTTTAGAGCTTACTGCAACCAAGAACAATTTTAGGCTCTTTTATTGGCAATAATTCATTCATTCTACATAACACCTTGAGGCAATAAATTATATCCTTAATTGGAAGGTGTAGTTAGTGGATAATTTTGTTAGGATTTGAAGAGCCTTGATAGACTTCAGGCAGTGTGGATCCAGAACTGATTTTTAACCACAGAACTACAAATTCTAGCATCAACTTAACATGTTCTACTGCAAGTGATTTGCACAGATTATCTAACTAAATCTTCATGATTTACCCTGAAAACAGGTGCTAATATTTTTGTGATTTTTAATAGAACAGAAAAACTGTGTCTTGGATGGTATAAATTATTCACCTAGTATCAAAAAATCTAATAATACTACAAATAGAATTCAAATTTCACTCAGCCCAACTCCAAAGTGTATGTCTTAACCCTTACTCTACAATCTCTCAAGGAGCATTTCTCCATAAGACACAGATCTGATAAGAATAAGCCATGTGCTAAAAACACAATTGTATGAGTCCAATGTAAAAGGTAATATTTTCAGGGTAGAGTCCCAACTATAATACAAATATAAAATGAATATGTGTCAAAGATTTTATCATCTTATTAAATAATGAGGAATCCAGGAAAACATAAAATAAGTTCAAAGGAAAATCTGAAGGACACACAGTCACGAAGAATATTGAAATAAATTTGCCAGTAGATTCAAAACTGATCACTATCTACATCATAAGGATTGATTACATTTCTACTGGATAAAATTTGTGTCTTTATGGACATGAATCATGTACATAACTGTCAGTTTCTAAAACTTAGGAAATGGTAAAATATCTCAAAGACTATGAAAAATCCTGACTATAATGAATTAAGGTGCTCTTCAGAAGAATAGCCTAGACGTTTTCTAAGTCTCCATTGAAAGAATATTTTTCTAGTAATCTTTTAGCTCACTTTAATTTTTTTCACAAATTTCCCAATCTAGTAGAGAAATGAATTCTTTTCTACATCTCTATTTTTTATTGAACACATCTAATAAAACTTCAGCCCTCACTGGCCCAGGCATCATTCTCCTTGCTTGTGCTTAAGGAAATTCCATAATGATGTAGACCATAAATTCCTAGTAACTATCCCCAATTGCTAGTTTACCATTTCCTACTGCATTGTTGTGATTATATCACTGTCACACTCTAAGAAGCAACTATATTACACATCCTCTTCTCCCCCCATAAAATATTATATCACAGTAATCTTAAAAAGAATTTAACTATCAGTATAGGTACTTCCTGATCCAAAAATGGACCATATGTAAGAAGTAATTATGTTCAGTAGTGCTAGACTCTAGTACAAGTTTATGGAAAGGTCTTGAGGTCCTAGTCTGGGGTCAGAGATACAAATATAAGTGCATTCAGTGATTCATAGCATAACTTAGGGATATTTCAACATTTTAACTATCACTATAGCTGCATTTCTTCCTGTCTACAATTCACTCATTTTCCCATTTTAACAAAAGAATTCCTACTCCACAGGAGAAATCTTTTAGCTCTCAACTAAATAAAGAGTCTTTCTAGTGAATCTATCCCATCCACCTCTCATTCTTGAATGTAAAAAATAATCTCTACGATACATAGAGAATATCTGATGTCAATTATAAACTGGATGATGGATAAAAAAAGAGAGCAAGAGAGAAATCAAGCTTTAAAAATCAAGCAAGGAAGCACTAAAAGGAAGTAGATGCTACTGGTTGTTTCTTTTATGTTTCATAAAAACTACAAGGCAGTATGAACAAGAATGATCAAATATACATGGGTTCTGTAAAAAGATCCCTCCAAGGAAAATTTGTGATAAGTCACTTCAAAAGGTTCCCAGCATGAGTACATTAAGAAACCTGATAATAAATTCAATTGAAATGAACCCAAGGGACATTTGTAATACATCAAATCCCTAAAAATAAGAATTTTATATGCACTTCAGTTGAGTAGAGAATTTGAATTTATTTTGAGGACAGTGCAAAGATGCTAAGGATCAGAGAGCCTAGGAAAACACTTCAGACCTCCACTTTCGCAGGCAAAGATGAAAATGCTGTTCATCCCCTCTGAAGTGAGAGAGTCGTGTACGAGGTATGTAGGTGCACCATGAGGGAACTAGGTCCACAACGAGCAACGGAGTAGATACTAAGTTTTGCACCTTCTAGCAGAATGTGAAGAAATTTGATTCTGGAACACTGAAAATTAGTCTTGTACACTACAATTTAGCCCATCATGGCCAGCCAGACCAGTAGTTCTTAAACTTGAGCTCAAATTAGAATTTTTCAGAGCACTTGATATAATACAGATTTCTGGACTCCATAACCAAAGTTCTTAACCCAACAGATCTCAGCGGGGTGGGTAATCTGAGAATTTATACTTCCAACAAGTCTCCAGATGATACACGTGTCAGATGCCCACCCAGACAGAAGAGAAAAACTTCCCAGGCATTTCAGGTACATATCCTGCCAGCTGCAAAAGATGACAGAAAGTCAAAGTCCAGGCTTGGGATAAACAGCCCACCCCATACAGCCACATCTGCAGGTCCAGATCCCCTGGAGACCATCAGTCTTCCTCTGCCTCAAAACAAAATATTTCCTCCTCTCCAAGACAGAGCTTTCCCAATCGTACTGGAACTGCCTCTCCCCTACCCAAACTCCCTGATATTTTCCTTTGCCTAAGCCTGTAGGGTCAATGACTTTGTTGCCGCTGACTACCCTGCACCCAGCTGAAAATAAAACCTCATTTATTGCTTCATTTTTCCCTGTCCTGGTGGTCTGGGTCATGCCTCAGTTTAACCTAACAATGCCAATTGCACACTTGAGAACTATTGGTCTAAATTATACCTAAAACTAAAATAAGCCAATGCAAAATACCTATTTGAGTAAAGACAGAAGAAATAGACTGACCAGTTTAAAAAAAAAAAAAAACTACTTCTGAGGAAATAATTCCCCACCATTTTGACTAAATATAATGCTAATTAACTCAGGATATCAGAGTTGAAGAAAATAAGCTATTATTTCTCAAAGTCACTTTGCTGTATTTTTCCAGGAATCATAGCATTTTTTTATAGTTTGAGCTCCATTTATTCAACTTTTACGATTTTTGCCATTTTCCTAGGATTTCTCTGTGCCTAGCCCCATTGTCCTTGAATTGATTTCCTGACAGTTGCTTTAGCCTTCCTTTTCCTGATTCTTGGAACACCTCCTTTCCACGCAGCATGCTGTTCTGACTGGCTTCAGTAAACTGCTGACTCCCCTGAACTGTTTGATTTCACTCTCGGCCTATTTTAACTTCTTGCACATCAGGCAAACTAAAAGTGAACATCTGAAAGTAAAATCAGAAAGCTGAAGCAACATAGATGGAGTAGTCTCAACTCAGAATTGCCTGAAGTATCAAAATGTACACTCACATAGTGAAAAGGCATCACTTACCTGGTTTTGTTGTTGAGCAGAGGCAACCAGATGGATAATAATTCCTATCTGTTCTTCTATTCAAGGAGGCAATGGATGTGAGGCGTGTTAAGAGTCACCACCCTGCAAAGTGGCCCCTAAACTGTGCCAGATCTAAAATGGCTTCCTTTCCCATAAATGAGCCACTCTGAGAAAGAGTAAAGCTTATCTCACTCAGAAAAACGAAACCTGAGAAGCTCACATGCAACAAAGGGCAACCTGTCAACGAGTGCCCTTCACTACCACCCAAGCAGAGCCAATCCCACAATGCTGTTCCTACCCAAAGTTCCCATCTAAACCCCACTCCACTTCCCAGTGCTGCCCTTCTCACCATTGTTCAAAACAGCCCCAAAGCTTTCACCTCGAATAAACCATGCCACGGGAGTTCCTGGTTCAGCTCATTTTTCATTCCATGAAACAGTACTATATAAAGACCTACACAGGAGTCTAAACTTGCAAAATATGAGAAGATATTGTAGTTGCTGCTATTTTAAGAAAGAGATGAGTTAACAGAATACCACAGATGGGTAAGAGGATGAAGTTTTCTTTTAAAAAAAAAATCAAGTACAAAACAGTTGACTGGAAGTGTGTCCAGTCAAACATTTATAGACACTTCTATCATCTGATTCAAAATGCATTATATTGTTTTGGAGGAAGAGATGGTAGAAGAAAGAAAGAAATACATCTAAAATAGGAAAACTTATAAAGAATTTTAAAATTTGAACATTAATGTAGGAACCAGAGGCAACATAGGGTGAAGGCCTCATGGAGCTTTACTAAAAATTAAAAAGGCAGGAAAGACTTTATGAAGAAAGCCTCAGCAGCACGGGAACTAGCAGAGGGAATCAACAATTGGGATCCCATCTTATTAAAAAGCTTCTGCACAGCAGGAGAAACCACCAGCAGAGTGGAAAGAGAACTGACTATATAGGAAAAAATTTTTACCAGCTGTTTCCTCAGACAGAAGGCTACTATCTGGAGTACACAAAGAACTAAAAAAAATTACCCTTCCCACAATTTAAAGACCCAGTTCAAAAATGGGCATCTGAAATGAACACACTTTTCAGAGGAAGAAGTAAAAGGCTACTAAGAAACATATGAAGAAATGTTCAACATTATTGGTAATTTGAGAGATGCAGATGGAAACAACCCTGAGATTCTATCTCACTCCACAAAGAATGGCTATCGCGAAATCAACCAAAAAATGTTGGCAAGGCTGCAGGGAGAATGGAACCCTCTTCACTGTTGGTAGGAATGTTGACTGGTGCAACCACTGTAGAAATTCCTCAAAATACATAGGTGTAGAGGTCCAATTTGACCTTCTATTTCGCTTCTATTTCCCTGTATTTCCTCTTCTATTTTCCCTTTTTGATAAACACCAAAGAATTAAAAGATTCATATCACAGAAACATACGTATACCTATGTTTATAGCATCTCAGTTTGTGATAGCTAATTCTTGGAAACAGCCCAAATGCCCATCTACAAGAGACTAGATTTTAAAAAAAGGCTGTGAGGGATATATATATATATATCTCAGCCATAAATTTGAGTCATTTATATTCAAATGGATATGCCTTGAGGATGTGTTCATAAATGAAATAAATAAGACACAAGTGTCATTTCTTCAGCATAAGAAACTGAAAGTATAGATGAGTTCTAAAAGGTATGATAGGTATTTTAAATAGGAAGAAATGTTAAAAGGGGATTATAAGTAAGTAAAGAAGGGAAAGAAAAAATTTCATGGTTAAAAAACGAAACAAAGCCCATGTACATAGGGAGCCGAGGTTGTAGGGAGGACTGGGGAATAGGGGAAAAATGAGAATCAAGATGTGTTATACACTGGTACAAACCTTCACGGTGAATGTGATCATAATGTACATACATATAAAATATACCAATAAAATCAATTAAAAATTAATGAGGCTATTGTGACCTCTGCAGTCTGAATCCAGCAATTAGATGGTCAGAAAAAGCTAGAGTCCGAGGAATTAGAAAGGCAAAAGCAGCTAGACTCAAACATTTAAGAAGACAACTCAGGAAGTGAAGTTGTAACAAGATTAATATAAGAGTTACAAATTTCTCCTCTATTTAATCCTTTAGTCTAAACTATCTCTGGCCCCCACACATATTCTTATCCTCACCAAAGGACAAGGAAAGATTGCCCGGCCTGAAGAAATCCAAGGTTGGAATGAAAGACAAACTGTGGAGCCAATCAGATTCCAAAAGACTTTATGAGACAAAGATTTCAATAAAAGGAGCTACAGACAAGAAACCCCCAACTATTGACCTTTAAATACTGTCTACTTGTTGAGCTATCTATCATGTCTGCCCCCTATTCTGCCTTTCTCCACCTTCAAATAAATTATCGTCGTCCTTTTAATATTGTTTCTTTAGTTCGTTAAGCAACCCTTGGTTCAGGATTTCCAGGAGCTGTCTGTTTCAGCAGAGCAGTGGCATAACATTGTTGTGCCCAGATCTTGAGTCCCCCAGTGACCACGAGGGAGCCAAGGCCGATGTAAAGCACAAAAGGATCTTTATTACAAGATCGAGCAGGGACTCTCAATCGTCACCAACACAGCAGATCAGAATTGAGAGCGCCAAACTCTAAATCAGCAGAGTTTTTATTGAGGTTACAGTATGGTTCGGGGGTTTCCAGCTTGACGGTTGCATGATTGGTTGACATCAGGCGAGCACTGGGTGTTTAAACCTGATTGGCTGGGCCCAGCGGGCCAGACCACAAATGGTTGCTCAAACTATGGAAAAGAACATCTGGACCTTGTACTTAATGGTAGCCGGTTGCTAGGGAGATATTGCTGAAATTAATTAATATTACCAAGGGAGGGTGATCAAAGTACATTTTGTGGCATTTTCTGGAACTGTGCTCATATCTCACTCACCTTACCCTAAGATGCCCGGAACTGGGGTTTGTAACCGGGGCAGGTGGCCCCTCCTGGAACTGAGCTCATGACCCTGAGCTCATGACTCGGTCACCTTATTTTAAGGTGGAGCCTATTTTAAAAAGGAAATGAAGTTACTTAGGTCTCTCAACATGACAGAGCAGAGTCTTGTTTTCCACCCCTAGACATTACACTGTGGAATGGCTGGCACATGTACAGCCCTCCCTGGGTGTTACAATAAAAGCATTAGAAAAAAACTTTCTAGGCAGCTAAAACTGATTTCTCACCATTTATACTTCTGAGATCATACAAGCCTCCCCAAACAAACAAAATTAGTTTCTAAGATATGTTAAAGTACTTTTTCTGTTACAGTTTTATTTGTCCACAAGATGGCTACAGTTACTCAATCACATATGAATCTAGGCAATGCTAAAGATATTTTTTGAGATGATAATGATATAAAGCAGCAAGTAACCTGAAAAATGATATAAGGCAAGTAATGCAAGGAAGCAAAAATAATCTCCACAAGGTAACTAAGTGACTCCCATCCTGCTAGATATCTGATGTGTAAGTTCAAGTCTTCTAAAATCAAAGAATGAATTCTTAGAACAACAGAGACTAAGAGTAGAAAAAATTTGAGAGAAAGTGGCTTGCTAGCCCATCTCACTTTTCAAAGTATTTTATAGGTTGAAGTCACAAGGCAAAACTATTGGACCCAATGGAGAATTACAAGGTTGGCATGAGGTAGAACAAAACTACGATTAACCAGCAAGGTTACAATGATTAAATGGGGATCAAATGGGAAAACAAGTCATAGGTAAGGACTTTAGGGAAAGGAAGGGGGCTAGGGAGATTGTTGTGTATTTAGAACATCAAAGTTATTCATCTCTAGAGGAAACTAGTACCTCTTTTCTCTCTTTTCCTTTTATAATGCTAACCAGTGAATGTTCCTCTGTTGTTTTTCTATGCTGAGGCCCCAGCTTTGTCTAACTGCCTTAAAATAATTTCCAACAAATTTAATTATCTTCAGTAATCATATTTGATCTTAAGTGAGATTTATTTAGATAAATAAATAACCAATCTGAGTAGACTCTGTTCAATCTGTTGATGGGCCTTCAAAGCAGAGGAAGAAATGTTGTCCATCACCTGCAACACTGACTTGAGCCTCAGTGTCATTCCCTACATATCCCTGTGAGTTGTAGATGTGTCTAGCTACCCCACTATCAATAAACCAGTACGTTATTGTAAATCTTTTTATGTAGACCCCACTGTCACTGTTTCTCTGGTTTGACTGTGACTGGTATATTTTTCTTACTCATTATGTCACATACTTTCCTTCTCCTGTTGACTACAGTCTAACTTCTTAAATATACTTCCTCAATTTTATGCTATCTCATAAATGAATATACCAGAAATGCATGATATAACAAGCATGCATTAAAACTTAGTAGGCCACTGTTTAGGGCAGTGGCCATAACTTGGTTTCTCAATTAAGTGGACAAAATATTTTTAATAGAAGAAAAGCATTAAACAGTACTCATAGAGCAGGAAAATAAGTTCAATTTTTTTAAATGTGCAAAACACAACACACGATGTATGTACAAATGGAGAAAAGATCTACTTCAAAAATGGAATTGATTGTCAATAAATAAATGGACAAGACTCCTACATATTTCCAGCCATAGCAAAATCAAATTAGCACCAAGTATAACTAAAGTTGGAACACAATGAGCCAGGTACTCTTTAATGTGCTTGATAAATATTAGCTCACATATGCCTCACAACATCTGAATTTATAGTCATAAAATAGGCAAGAATGATTAAGCAATTATTTGTCCCCCTAAAAGCCTGAAAGCACCCAGTTAAACTAGAATAGAAGCCCAGTTTGGCTCTAGAATCTGAACTCCCAATCTCATCTTACCACATGAATCCTGAAAACAGGAGCAGGCAGTGGATCACAGGAATATTTAGATTCTACCATTGAGGGCCAAGGATTTAGCTCAGTGGCGCTGTACCTGTCTTGCAAGCATAAGGTCCATAGTTAAATTTGCAGTACCAAAAAGAAAAAAAGAAAAAAAAAGACTCTATCATTGATTCAGTTAAGCAAAATACTAGCAAAAAGAGAAGAACATATTCATAGTAGTATTTCCACACGAAGTAGAAATGCCAGGTTCCTAAGACATGTAAGATGTCGGATATAGAAGGCAACAACCAGGTAACTCTAAACTACAATCCTTTCTTGTCCCACGATAAATCGACCGTGGAGCAGTGCTGGTTCATACTCGGTGGTACTCCAGCTCGGGGCTCCCAGCCTTAACCATGGTTTTTTACTGCTTCCTCTTAAAATACCAGCAGTAAAATATACTTCCATGTTACAGTGCTTTTTTTTCTGAATTTTTCTGTGTACCTCAGGAAGAGAGATAAGCTTGGCAAGGGTTAGTCTGTGGACTGCTGCACCGGAGAGCCTCTGATGGACCCCTGCAACCCAGAGCCTCTGAGACATAACACAACTTAACAAATTTTTTGATAATCCCTCCATTTCACCAGAATTAGTGAATTTAATTAGTAAATTCTTAAAACCTTTGTCACTACCAGTAATTAAATAGAATTTTTGTAATTATGTGATATATAACTTCTCTAAGAATTTATAGGTGATCCTCCACTAACAATGTTTCAACTTAGGATTTTTCAGCTTTATGATACTGTGAAAATAGTATGCATTATCTAGGAAGCACACTTCACATTTTGAATTCAGTCTTTTTCCAAGCTGCTCTCACACTGCTAGAGAGCTGTAGCAAGCCCTAACCCTAGCCAGCCACGTGAGCACACCAAGAAACAGTCTACAGCGTACTGGGTTGCTAAGCTGTGATGTTGAGTAGGCTGGAAGTGGTAAGCACATTTTCTCTTCGTGGTATTTCAGTTTCAGTTTACGATGAATGTATCTGAATGCGATATCACTGAAAGTTGAGAAGCACCTGTACAAGGACAGAACTTTGCTTTGTCATCTTCATTATCACATCTGTTGTGTCCAGCAGTGTCTGACACAAAACTGGCCTTTGAAAAATATTTGCTGAATAGATGAAATTGTTACTACAATAATGAATCCCCAGACAAAGAAGTATTTCTGTACATCTCTCCAAAATGAATAAAATGAAACCATCAGAAAAAAAATCCAAATCTTTGCTGTTCCCTTTAGATCTTGAACTAATAAAGGAACTAAATGAAGTCCCTAACCAAACAGAGCTCAGCTTCAAGTACTCAGCACATAGAAAGCACCCACCTCAAGTAATGACAGGAGACAAAAACTAGTAGACAATTAGGGGAACACTTTAGTAATTTTTCTAAAAAGTGAAGAATTTGGTGAATATAATGAATGCATGCAATGTACTGATAAATCAATAAAGATAACTTCTTCATATTCTCAGCTGTATTCGCATATATGGAAAGGAATGGCATGAATTAGGTAAGACTGTTTTCAGACAAAATCCAAAAGAAATGAATCTCACTGGAGGCAGCAGAGTTAAAGTAATTAGAAAACACCAAAAGCAAATGTGTTAGAAGTGTTTGACAAATTCTCCCATAATCCAATAGACACTTTCAAAGACAAATACACTAAATCAAGCACTGGCCACTTGGGAGATGTCCAGAATGTCTCACATAAGTGTGCCAAGAGAAGAGAAGAGAAGAGGCAAAGGAGAGTCACATAAACAACTGCAGAAAACACAGTATCACTGATTTAAAAGAGAAAAAAGATAGATGATGGAATTTCAGATAGAAAGTCCATTTATAAAAAGTCCTTATATAAAATTTAATGCAAAAGGATACAGAGTCACAACTAAAAAAAGATTCTCTTTAAAGTTTTAAATTTTAGGGGCCAGGGATTTAGCTCAGTGGTTCCAGCATCTGCCTTGCAAATGCAAGGCCCTGAGTTTGATCTCTGGTAACCACATACAATGCCAGGCATGATGACTCACACTGGCCAGCAATCAGTACCACACACCACAGTGCCAGGTCTTGTGGCTCATGCCTGCAATCCCAGCACTCTGGAAGCAGAGGCAGGAGGATTGCTGTGAGTTCGAGTCTTTCCTGAGCTGCATAGTGAGCTCAGGGAGAACTACAAAAGCAAGAAACTGACTGAAAAAGAAAAAAAAAAAAGTTTTAAATTTTACAAGTTTAGGAATGTTCCTCAAGGATACCAAAATAGGTCAACTACAAAGAGAATAAAAAATAATGTAGTCAGTACAATATTAAGTTCTCCTTAAGTATTTGCACCAACAATACTATGAAACAGTATAAGTTGTTAAGACTTATTAAAGATAATATGTCATACCTGAAAAATAATAAAAGTCTAAATTTATTATTACTGAAAACAAATATTATGAGAGAAAAGACAGAAACAAAAGTATCTTCAACTAGGAAGATGACGGAGCTCATAAGTGAAATAAATAGGTCAAAAATGTGTAAAAACTGTATCTTTTCTCCGGTATAAGAAACTAAAGATGTTGGGGCCGGGGATTTAGTTCAGTGGTTTCGGCGCCTGTCTTGCAAGCGCGAGGACCGAGGTAACCACATACAATACTGGGCGTGGAGATTCACAGCTGCAGCAATCAGTACCACATACCGCAGTGCTGGGCGTGATGGCTCATGCCTGTAATCCCAGCACTCAGGAGGCAGAGGCAGGAGGATTGATGTGCTGTGAGTTTGAGGCTGAGCTCAGGGCCAGCCTGAACTACAAAGCCAGACCTTATCTCAAAAAACCTAAAAAAAAAAAAAAAAAAAAGAAGAAGAAGAAACTAAATGTGTAAATGAATTCTAAAATATATGATAGATAGTGTGAAATAGTAAGAAAATATTCAAAGAGAAAAGGGGAGATAAGATACTTATTGAGATAAGTAAAGAAGGGAAAGAAAAAATTGGTGGTAAAAAAAAGAAAACAAAGCTTATATATGGGGGGTGAAGGGTTGTAAGGTAGGCAAGAGAATGGGAAAAAATGAGAAGTTATGTCATGTACTGATACAAATTCTCAATGTCAATTGTGATCATAATGTGTATATAAAATGTACCATTAAAATCTATTTTTAAAAAAGAAACTCCGGAGTCCTAGGGTCAAATTCTGGTCCTGCCAGTGAATGAGCTGTGTACTTCAAAACAGGTCACAACTCAACAGGACCCATTTTCACCTTAGGTTATAATATTTACAGGAAATAGCAGTAATAATAATAGCAATCATAGACATAGTCACAATCTACAGGACCACTGCAAGTATTAGATAACTTATGTAAAGATCTCACCCTGCTAAACAGCACATAGTGAGTATTCAAGCTACTATTAAATGTGGTTTTAAATGTATACTAAAGATTATGGGCTCAAATAATTTCTCATAACATTAGGAAAAACAGTACTAGATTAAAATGTTACATAAAAAAGCAAATTATAAAGATCAATTAACAGCAAAATAAAATGGAAATTTTACAAAGCTAAAAAGCTTAGCAAGATAAGATAGGATGGTAAAACCAAATTGTCAGGAAGATAGTGATAAATTACATTCCTATAGACATAATTATAGTTTTTATTCCTTTTCCAGTTTTTAAGACAGAAATTAATAGATGGTCATGTAGAATTATAAAATTGTAGCATTGATGTATACCAGTAATTTGTACCTAATAATAAAAGCATGTTCATTACTTTTGGGTAGTTAGGGAATATTTTTAAAATTTGATTGTATTTTAGACTATAGATAGTCTCAATAATTTCCCTAGAAAAATTTAGTAATCCCTGGAGCACACAGGATGCCCAGGTAGGGAGCTGAGTTAGGAGGTCCCTCGGTGCTGGAGTAAGCATAAAGTAGAAGCACGTGGTTTTATCTTCCCAAATTCTTTAGATGGCAACAACCAAAGGTCCTCAAGACGAGCGACCGAGCTTGTCAATCAGAAGCGTGACATTTCAGGCATCAAGGCTCTCCTTCCATCTTTGGATTGTCCTCCAGTTACTGCATCTCTGAAGCATGTTAGGAAAAACCTCTGAGCCACCGTCATGTTATATGTTTGTCAGGGAGTCTCAAATCAATCTAGTGACTCCCCAAGTATCACCAGATTCATGAAAAATCATCACCCCGGTGTCCCACTTTAGAAAGAAAACATCCTCAAGACACCCTCACAATTGAGATGGTTCTCCTCTAATCTCACATGAATAGATCTTGCATATAAATTCAAACATATTGAGAAGTACCTCATCTTTTAAGGGAGATGAGTTTTAACAGATGCACTCTGAATAGGATTGAGAAAGATTTGATTAAAATGTCTATAGCACATGGAACACATTCTTGTATATTCATTCACTTCCCCTCATCTCATTCTTTTTCTCTCGGCTCCTTCTTCAGCAAGTGCTTCTTTGTCTCTGGTGCATCTTATGGTTCGTGTCCGGATGTCCCCAAGGCCTCATGTGGTCATGGGACTTTTTAAGAGGTGGCTGAATCTGTAGCGTATAGTGCTGGGACTAAGGGTATATGATATATTAAATTCTGTTACTCTTACTCTTTCTGATGTGCCGATGAACCACCATTTTATATGTGATTATTTCTTGTATAACCATAAGGTCTATGTCTTATCCTCCTTAATAAGGCTCAGAGAAGGTAAATTGAACTTTAATACTTTCCTAGATACACATTGGAAATATTTTTTCTGTTCTCTTGTGATTCTTTTCAAATTTTTTTGACCTATAATTCTGAGAGATTTTATTACTTTGGCTGATTGCTGCTAAAGTAGTTCACATTTTATAATAAAAAAACATTTTAATGTATCATATAGATATGACAGTATTTGTCAAAAAGTCAATACATTTTTACTTAAAACAGAATTAAAGAATATAATTTTGGCACTTAGTGTCCATATGTGTAAGATTTTTGACTTTTTTTTTTTTTTTTTGCACCAGGTACTAAACTCAGGACCTTGTAGTTGCCAGTCAGGTGTAGTGTCACTGAGCTACATCCACAGCCCTCCCTAAAAGGTCTAGGGGAATAGCTGAATGGCACGGCACTTGCTAGTATGCACAGGACCTTAGGTTTGATCATTAGCACTAAAAAAATAAATCTCCATGTAGTATAAGAATTTGACAAGTGTATCTGTTGAATTCATAAATATACAAGATTTAAAGCAAATGCAATTCCAAATTCCACAATCGTAAGAAAACTTTACATCAGATCAAGAGAAAAATAAGTACAAAGGCAAAATCCTATTTGCTGAGTAGTTAAAAAAGGAAAAGAAAACCGAACAGCCTTTGATTCAAATAATTAAACTAAAATTTATTTCAAACTATATTATTGTTTTCAAGTTAGTCATGAGAAAAAGCTAAAAATAAAAGAATATGTATCCATCTGACCAAAATAATACTGTCTCCTATGTAAGAGAAATACAAAGACCATACTTTTTGACATAGTTTTAAGGTTTTCAGATATTATTTGGTTACTTTATCTTCATTCCTTTTAACTTCTTACTGTAGAAGACATCACAATGTATGTAGGCAGCAACACGATTGTTTGAAGAGATGAAAATATAAATATGTTTAGTTTTTCACAGCACAAAAGTTGTGAGATGTCAAAAGATCTCTCCAACACAAGGGACTCCAAGAACTGAGAGCATGTACTTGTCTTGCAGAGGCCTCTGGTACCAGTTTCCACCCACTGATTCTTCCCAGCCCTGGTAGGGGTACATGCCCAGCACTCCAGGAGACTGAAGTGGGAGACGCAGGCTTAGAGCAGGCAGTGCACAGACTCAACAAGACCCTGTCTCAAAATTTTAAAATGCTGGATGTGCCCCTCAGTGTGAAAGCTTTGGTTTCAATCCAGTCCCCACCAAAAAAAAAAAAAAGATCTTTCTAATCTAACATTTTACACTATCCTTAAAGAGAAATTGTATTTGGAGCTGTTCTTCTCTGAGTCACAGAACCAGGCATTAAGAAATTGGAAAAATCAGATTGATGAGAAAGACAAAACTTAAAAAGACACCAGTAAATCCTGTGTCTAAGTGATAGATGAAAACCTAAAGACCACAACTAACATTCTTTGTCACCTTCCCCCTAATCTTTCCCCTCCCTGTGGCTGCTGTTCTTTACCCTGACAACTCTTTACCTCGAGATAATGGTGTTGCAACATCCTGATTTTATGGGGGACTGTTTTTCTTCACTGGACCAAGGACATCCAGATGTGTTTCGTTACAAACTGTCACTTATTAAATAATTGCATTTGTTGTGCTTCTGTATAAAAGGAATTATGTAGCCCTTGCTCAGGGGTCAAGAATCTGGAGGGGCAAACTCCCCTGAGCCTGCTGACGTAATCAACCTTGCTCACCATCCACCTCTCTGCATATGGCTTGGTTTATTCATGTGCTGTTCCTACCATTACAATATAAAAAGCTTAATTCCTTTACATTACAGATATCGCATCTTTTCTCTGGTGTGAGAAAATAAAGATGTAAATGAGTCAGAACTGTATGTTATATATTGTAAAATAGAAAATGCTCAAAGTAAAATAGAGTGAAAGGGGAAAAATAATGAGATTATAACAAAAAAGTAAGGAAACAAATTTTATGTATATGGGGGGGTGGTAGGGTGGGTAGGGTTATGGGAAAAAATGAGAATTAAGTTGTGTCTTATATTGGTACAAATTCCCATTATGGAGTGCAATCATGATGCGTTTATGTAATGTACCAATAAAGTTTTTTTAAAAATTACATGGGCTTCTTTTCTAAATAAGTGAGGTCAGAGAAAATGTGTGAAATTTATTAAAATATGTCTTATGTCCTTAAACATGATAGGTTCATTTTCAGTAAGAGTTCTCTAACAAGAATAAAAATTATAATTTTTGTCTTCAACTGCTGGACTATAAATTATATCTTTACGTTCTTCTAAATCCTAACTTATTTCTGCTTGCTTAATTTTCCAGTAACTGACAAAGGTACTGGTTCCAGCCCTTATTTTTGGTCAACTTTCACTTTACATATTTTGAAGCTATGTTATTCAGTACCTCTAAACTAGAAATTATCTGTGTCTTACTAAAAAAGTTAAGCTTTATTTACATATGATAATTTCTTTATTTTTAGTAATGTTTTCAATATTTATGTTGTATATTTTCTAGTTAATTGACCTACTTCAGTTTTGTTTTATATTTTCTGGTATATCTTTTTTAATTCTTTTGCTTTTTTATCTTTTTATATCCATATAAGTGACACAAGATATTGTCTTTTAGGCTGAAAATTTAAGATTATTTTTCAAAAGTCTTGTTAGAAAATATCTGTGTTATTTAAGGGGTTTGCCACATATACATATGTGTGATTGGTAATATAACTGGATTACTTATTACCAGTTTTTTATGTGCTTCTTTTCTGACCCAATTTTTAATTCCTCAATTTTTCTCCTCTTTCTTTTATTCTTTAGGATTCATTAATACTACCTTTTTGTATTTCCCTTTTCCTTCAATTTTTGCTAATCTTAAATTGGAAGTTGTAAACTCTGTTTCCATTCTCTGGTGATTACTGTGAAAAAAATTTTCAGAAAAACTTTTCAATGTAATACCAGTAGATATTAATTAAGAAAATATTTTTAAAACAATCTTACTTCTATGAAAATATAAAGCAAAACTTCATAACAAATTAAAGAATAATATTAGTTAATATGCTATGTATCGTAATCATAAAAAATGGCAAAAATCTTCCAGTAAAAGTCATATTCAAAAAAAGAGTCCTGCAAAAAAGAAACAGCAGCGCAAAAGTTTCTTTCCAGTGAAATAAGAGGACATTTTACAAATCCTTACTATGGAGTGCAATCATGATGCATAAATGTAATGTACCAATAAAGATTAAAATTTTTTTAAAAAAAGAGGACATTTTAGTATGTACTTCATTTACAACAATAAACTGGTATCTTGACAGTCTTCTCAGAAACCTAAGGAGCTAGAATGTCTTAATCACAATCCTTTCTGATTCATAAATTGTTATCCAGTGTCTTGTCCCATCTTTATTCTTAGCACAACAAATCAGATATTATTATTGAGAGTGCAATGTCAGTTAAACTGTTCTGTAATATTTTCTATCTCTCTGTTTCTCTGGGCTGCCTTCTGCATAATTTCTTCAGTAATACCCTATAGTTTGCTAGCTGGTTTATTTTCTTCAATTATGTCTAACATGCTGCTTACTTTAGATGGAGCTTCTAATTTTATTTATATTTTTATTTTTAAAAATCCATTTTTATTTATTTTCAAATATCGCTATTATCAGCTCAAGTTCAATGTCTCCTTTTGTGTTCTTAAATCACATTATAACATGACTATTCTATATTTGCTTCTAGAAACTTCTAAAATTTCTTCTATGAAGTTTGTTAATTGTATTGGTTCTTGTTTATAGTGACTTACTTTTCATGTTTGGTGATATTTAAAATTTTGCATTCATATTCTTCAAAAATAGCCTGCATTAATTCTTTGAAATTTTAAAGTGTTTCTCTCAAGAAAGATTTGTTTCCTCCTGCCATGTATTAAGTGGCACAGCAAATCCAGGAGTGTGGTGGATTTTTCAGCTAGGTCCAGTTTTCTTTTCTCAGGCCCCACAGGGAATATGATTAGTATTTTGAAACTCATATGATCCTGAAATTCAAAAATTTTTAGAAAGAGATGTTTTCCCGATCCACCCAGCGGTAAGGCAGCAACAGGCAGTATCTCTACCACCTGTCTCTGAGGGGTGGGCTTTATTTTAGTACTCTTACAGGAGGTCTGACAGCTTTATTAAAAGGTTTCTGATCTGAAGTGCACGCTGCTCACACACAGCCTTTATCCTGCCGTGTAGGCGTGGCCCAGTGTGACAGGTGCTCCCAGACAAAGGCCAGCTCCACCACTCACGGACCTGTCTGTACCCATGCACTGCTTCTGGCTTGTTAGACTTTCTTGGGCTTTTTTGCCAGGTCCGTCACTTTAAAATGCATTACAAATATTCTTGAATACTTTGATTGTTGTATTCTCAAAATAACTGACCTATCGTGTAAATAAAAACCAAAGCTAGCCCTGGATACTATAGTTCTGGAACATGGACCAGCCTCTAATTATTCCACTAAAAATTGAATATACATGAGTAATTTTGAATAATTCATCTGCTTTAACAGGGAAATGCTAGTGCTTTAATCTCTGTCCTTCCCATACATGATAAAACATGGGAATTGACATGACATGATAAAACTCGGGAATTCATCACATTGGCTTTTTGCTTTACTGTGAGATACAATTATTAGATGCCTCACTTTCAATGAAGCTGTGCAGAGTACACATTTTGTGGCCTATTTATAAACCTGGGTAACTGAAACAGCACGAGGAAGGTTGATGAGACCAGGTAGAGGTGGGGCCCGACATGAGCAGTGGGGTAGCGAGCAGGGCATTTCTTTCATAGTCCTTTGCTCTTCTTCAGCAGGATCTATAGTTCCCCAGGCAAACTGAACTGGGTAGCTCATGGATAAAAAATATCACAGTTTGCTCATGTAAGTGACTAGAAAAAATTGCAGTAGGAATTCTGGAAAAAATATTTTACTTACAACTATAAAGATGAATGTTTCTTCTCATGCACACACACAAAGAAAAAAAAAAACAGAGAAAACTTCTGCTGATATTGATGCAAGGGATAAGGTTAAGGAATGTCTGGGGGACATCAACACTTCCAGCACTCCTAAATTATGAGCACCAGCACACCAGCTGCTTCAGAACTCTCTGTCTTGAAATTGTCATGAATCCATTATAGCTCTTTCTGCACCAGCACGATAGCATCTTCTAAAGGACCCATCTGTCTTGGCTGAAGGACAGATAAACTGGAAGAGGTACATTTTAATCAAAGTCAAAAACTCACATTCTCAGACAATTGCAGCAATAAAAAAAGAAAAATCAAGGGTGAGTTTCTTCTGGAAATCCCAGGAATTTGGTGAGTTGTTACAATCAGTGTCATAAATTTTCCTGCAGAAGCATCTTCACCTTGGTTCCCAATGACTATGCAGAAGAATGCCTTGAGAGAGATGACAAAATGGGGCAGAGGCTGTGAATCTCTTTCACAGCCCCTTTAGGAAAGCAGCAAGAGGTGCTTTCTTAGGAGCATCTCCTCATAACTGTCCCTCTGGATCCATATGTCGGACACTGTGCTTATAGTATTTTAGCAGGGCCCTAAGTGTGCATAATGAGGTACACAGTCAGCTTCATACCACGAGGATCAGAATCTTACCAGCAGCTAATCAGACACAGGAAGTAGATAATATGATGTCTGGCTGCATCTACTTATTTTTCAAATGGCCAAGCATTTCACACAAAAACCAACCTTAAACCATCCTGGAAATCTCTCTCACCAAGCAGGTCCCAGGGATGCCGTCCTGCACACCTCTGCAATAAGATGATGAAAATCATTATTCCTGGCTCTTTTTCTGAGACTCCACTTGGAATTTTCACAGTAACATCTACAAAGAATGCAAACCTTTCTCTGGGTCACTACATATTGCACCTCCAACACAATTTGATGTGCTACCTCACCGTAGAATTTTCTTCCCCATCATGGGTAAGAATGCAAAGGATCAAATGGGTTTAAAAGAACAACCATCATTGGACAGGATGCCACATGCAGTGTGATCACTGAACACAGCACTGTGGATGGCTCCTTAAAACAAGAAATGGTTCCACTAATTGTTATGATTTATATAGAAAATAGCTTCCCCAATCCTCCTTTATTTAGTGGTAGAAATTTTACAAAGTCATTAGATCATGGTTAGATCACAGATTAGCAGCTAAATGTGCTTTTAGAAGATAGGACCTGGTCAAAAGAGGTGGGTTACAGAGGCCACTGGGAAGGGTATCTTCTTGTCCTTGGCTCCTCCTTTTGCTCTCTGGTCCTGACTGCCACAGGGTGAGCAGCTTTCCTTTGCCATGAATGCCCACGGTGCCATTTCTGGCATTGGCCATCAGCCAACTTTGGAC
This sequence comes from Petromus typicus, assembly GCA_004026965.1. Classification (NCBI taxonomy): domain Eukaryota; kingdom Metazoa; phylum Chordata; class Mammalia; order Rodentia; family Petromuridae; genus Petromus; species Petromus typicus. The sequence goes on along the minus strand of PVIR01001873.1, from coordinate 26,406 downwards.
AGAACCCACAGGAAATTGTGAGACAAGTAAACTTCTCTTCTTGGAAGTTATGGATGTCAAGAATTTATATAAGTGATAGAAAAGTAACAGCAATCAATGAATCAGATTTTCAGGAATAAAATTCTAAATGATATATTATTAAGTCATTGAATTCAAACAAAAGATGTCACATTAGACTATGAACATAAAGGCATTGCTCAGTCAAATTCCACAGATTTATTCTCTTGGAAGCCATAGTATACTGGGGACCTGAAATCTAGGATATCTATGAATTCCTTCAAAGAACTGAGTTTCCTCCACCCTTGCAGTTACAGGGAATGAGCAGACAGGTCCAGAGCCAGAAAGAAAAAGGACAGAATGGAATCTGGAGCTTTCTTCACTGAGGATCTTTTGAAATTTGCCTTTGTCACTAGCTCAACCCCCTGGAGATCAGCTGTGAACCCAGTATCATCCACTTGAGAAGGTCTCCAGATCTTAAAATAAATTAAAATTTCCCAATGCTCTTGCACTGTAGCCTGCTAGGTAATAACAATCCACAGAGATTTGCATTTATTACTGTTCCAGTTCTGCTTCATTTTCTACATCCCATTATTCCACCAGATATTTGAGAGTGGGAAGCACAGCTTGGATATTTGAAAATGCCAAGGCAGATTTGGTGAAACACACCAATAAGCATTTGATAGCATCCACACAGAGAATTCTGTCCTACACTGAGGCTGATTAAATGAGCCACTCTCTAGAAAAGAGTTCCTGTGACATTAGTGTAAAAACAGATTCAGCATCTTTACTTATTATGAAAACAGTATCAATGGATGGGAAGAGGCAAAGAGATAGAAGAATAAAGCCTTTCCAAATAAAGTGCTTAATTTTTAGAAGTATATGATCACTGGGCTGGGAATTTAGCTCATTGGTTCCGGCATCTGCCTTGCAAGTACAAGGGCCAGGGTTTGATCCTCAATAACTACATACAACAATGTCGGGTGTGGTGACTCACACCCACCAGCAATCAGTACCACAGGGCTGGGTGCTGTGGCTCATGCTTGTAATCCCAGATCTTGGGAGGCAGAGGTGAAGGATTGCTGAGTTTGAGGCTGAATTCAGGACCAGCCTGAACTACAAAGGGAGACTGTCTCAAAACAAAAGTATATGATCACTTTCAGAACATCTGAAAAAGAGAGAAAATAATCATCCCCAAACCAAACCTTAACAGTTTTTTTCTGCTGAACTGTAGTTTTTAGGATTTTGTCCCTCTGCATCTGTTTTTCACCTCTTTATTGTCATTGTGTACATGACCTACATCTGAGTCTCATCCTTATAGTTTTGTCTTCATATGCTTGATCTTAATTTTTGTTGACACATTATCTTTGAAGATTCTCCCTCTGATCTGTTTTCTTCAGACACAGTACGCACTTCAGTGTTTGCTCACTGGCCATAGAATTCCTTTGAAATGAAGTTATCAAATACAAACTGTCCTGGACCTACTGCAAAATAGGTGCCACTATCATTTTTGTTAGAGATGGCTTTGTATCTTTTCTCCTCTGCCTTGTCTTATCTTTATACCTTCCAATTGGTCACAATGCCTTGTTTTCCCATGTCCAGTATGTGTAGCGGTTGCACAGCAGAGCAAGAAGATTTTCTGACTCTAGGGCCATATCTCCACCTGTTAGAGGTCTCAACATGCAATCAGTCAAATATTTGTCTCCAATGTTTGTCTAATAAACACTTTATGGAAATAAAAATGTAGTCTTTAGGTATATCACAGTACAATTGCTTTGTGACTCAAAGAAAGTAGTAATGGACACCATGATTTACAGATGAACACAACACCATGCTCCACAAACATTATTTTCTTTAATAAATCCATCTGTGACATCAAGCCCCACTTATGACAATGATAAAATCTTTCATTATAGCATCTCTTGTTCTGTTTGGGTGACTAGGGCAGAAAGCAGGGCTCTTCTCCATAGGACAAAGACATTTGTAAGGAACTTTTGGGAACCTGGAAGTTGAAGAAATAATCTGAACATTAATTCATTGTGATCACTGCATTGATATCCAACTGTCACAAACATGATTCAAAACTACATAAATGCATAATCTTATACTTCTGGAGGGGAGAAATCTGCAGGGCACACAAAGCAAGCAGGAAGGTATGAGCAAGCTCATGTTCCCTCTGGAGCTCTAGTGAAGAACTCACTGCCTGGCCAGTGGCAGCGGCTGGAGGCTCCCAGCCCTCTCCTGTTTTCAGTCAGCAATCACATCACTCCAACCTTTGCCCCGTCTTCACACCTCCTCCTCAGTCTCTCCTGCCTTCCCCTTTCCCTCACTAGGATTCTTCAGTTACACTGGACTTATCTGGATGATGCAATATAATCTTCTCCCTCCTTATTTGTTTCACACATGCAAAGACCCTCTCGACACACAAAGTACATTGCATGAGGCTTCTGGATAGGGTTGTGTACATCCCTGAGAAGCTATTTATCTTGCTGACCATAACCATCATGGTCATGTTCTACCAGGCTGCCACCATCAGCCCTATTCTCTACCACTTGCCAGACATTAATCTCTGCCCCTGATCATGGTCTCCTCTGAAAATATGCTTAGCCATGGCCCTGCTAATGTCCTCAGTGACCTGGTGTGGGGTTTAGAACCATCTCTCAGCCCTTAGCTGAGTCTCAATCTCCTTAATTTAGGGAAATCCTCCAAACCCACGTCTCCTTCCTAGGCTCAATGAGGTAGATCTTGGCGCATCTCTTCTCTGATCCACACCCTAGTGCCCTCATTATAAATGACTTTCATATCTCTGAAAATCCAGGGTCTGGGTTTGTCATTAAATTCTTGGTAATTTCAGATTTCAGCAGTGAAACAGAAAAGCTTTAGTAATCTGTAAGACAAGAAGCATATACTCAGATTGATCATTTCTTGAAATAAGTAAAAAAACACAATTCCCTCTGCTTTAAATTTCCTATAGAAATAAAAAAATTACACATGACTATTCTACTAGCATTCCTTGTCCCATCTTTATAGGAAATTCCTAAAGTAAAGATAAACAAGAACAAAGTGGTAAAAATAATTGTCTCAGTGAGACAAAGATTTAGCAAAATTTAACCTAGTCTCATTTCTGGAAAAATTCATAAACTCCATTATAACACTGTCATTGGACTAAGGTAAAGACAGCCCAAAATATATTAATATTCTGTAATATTTAATTTTAATTCCAAAGTCCTATTTTGACCAACAATAGTTCTTAATCTATTGAAATTTTTATAGTAGATTCTATTCTCATTAAAAGCACAATGAGGGGCCGAGGATTTGGCTCAGTGGTTCCGGGGCCCATCTTGCAAGCGCAAGGGCCAGGGTTCGATTCCCCAGCAACCATGTACAATACTGGGCATGGAGACTCACACCCAGCAGCAATCAGCACCACATACCACAGTGCTGGGCGTGGTGGCTCACGCCTGTAATCCCAGCACTCAGGAGGCAGAGGCAGGAGGATTGCTGTGATGTGAGTTTGAGGAAAAAAAAAAAAAATCACAATGAAAAGGCCAGAGATTTAACTCAGTCATTCTGGTATCTGCCTCATATGCACAAGGTTCTGAATTCAGTCTCTGGTAACCACATACCACAGTGCTGGGCATGGTGGCTCATGCCTGTAATCCCAGCACTCAGTACCACACAATGCTGGGCAGGGTGGCTTATAGGAGGCAGAGGCAAGAGGATTGCTGTGAGTTCAAGGCCAGCCTGGGCTACAGAGTGAGCTCAAGCCCAGCCTGAACTACAAGTGAGACCCTGTATCTAAAGAAAAAAAAAGCACTATAAAAAATAAGTTGGAAAACAAGGGGAACAGAAAAACATTTACTTATAAACTAGTCTCAAGAAATATAAAATCACATTATGCATTATGTATATGTACTAATAATTAAAAATAAATAAATTTATGTCCTGTCAAACAGGTACACACACACACACACACACACACACAAAAGAAAAAGAAAATCACCAAAGTATGTCACATCTTTGGAATGTACCTTTTCTTTTAGGAATACAGAAAATTAAACATAAAATTATCTGGAATAGTAGCTGGGGATGGTGGCACATCCCTGTAACTCTGAGATACTGAGGTAGGGGGATCATAAATTAGGCTGAGCCCATTCAATTTACCAGGTTAGTGTAACCCTGTCTGAAAAACAACTAAAACACAAACAACAAAAAAGACTAAGCATGTAGATTAGCATAAAGCCTCTGGGTTAAATCCTCAGTATTAGAACAAAAAAATCCTGAGGCAAAGATAAAATTGTAAATCACTACAATTTGGCAGTGGGAGAGGGAATCATTTTTATTTGGTTGAAGCCTGGTTGGTAAAGAAAGCCAGGATTGGAAAGTCCTCTTAATATTTAAAAATGTTAAAGCACCATCATATTTTTCCATGAGAAACATCTCAGTTTCACATTTGTATGCCAAAGGTAGTAAGGACTGATACAGTCTTGAATAATGCATATCTGTTTACTGAAGAAAATAGTTTATTTCTATTACCATGACAAATTAAACACATAAGCAAATACACTGATGAAAACAAACTCATAAGTTTAATTGTATCAACATTCAGATTAATTTTCAGCACCTTGAAATTTTTAACACAAATTTTAATATGCCTAATCTAAAGAAAACATTAAAATTATTGAGATTATATAAGGACTATTTCCAAGTTAAATTGTAATAATTAAATACTAATTTATTTGATTAGCTCAGCTTTTGCAAGCATTAATACTTTAAAGAAAAAAATCTTTTACACCCTAAAAGTAACATTCTAAACTAAGAAGTTTTAGTATCTGGTAAAAGGAATGTAGAGAAAGTACATGATCATAGATTCATGTAACACACCCCTTCAAGAAAAAGAAAAGTGGGGAAAATGTGGTTCACATTTGTTTTCCACTTCTGGAGAGAATTTCTTCAATTTGTTGGAAAAAGGTAGAAAAGTACAGTCAATTTCTCTTGCACAGCAGTTCCACAGTGCCCACGGCAGCAAAGAATTTGCAGAGCAGAGATTTTATATGTTCCCTAAGGAAATAATGCAAAACTAAAGAAGTAAAAATATTTACAGAAGATGGAATATATCTGTATTCTCTATACAACAAAGTTAGATGCATACAAATTCTTTTTCCCAGCTATCACACAAGACTCTGTAGGGCAAAGCTTCCTATTATGACATCCTTTGCACCATGCCAGTGCTTACTGCCCTAGCAAAAAATTCCCTGAAAAGAATAATTATGTCATAATCAACAAGATGATATTACTGATGTTACCAGGGACCCAAGAAAAGAGCTTTTACACTACTTTCCAGTCTATCACCTTTCAGATTTTAGGGTTCTTCTTCTTCATAAAATATCTTTTTCATCTTTTCCTGGCCTTCTAATGCCATCATTGATGAAAACCATCCTGAGTGAGCTGAAAATTTATAAATTGGCTTCTCATATTAAAAGTCTGAGTTGCCTATTAATCCACAATTCCTTGTCTGAAAAACCACCAGTTGGCGTGTGAGAAAGAACTCCCACATCACTGGCTACCTCAAAAGTCTCAGTGACCCTTGATGCTCTGACTTCTTGGATAGTAAGTCAGTGGTGCAGCTAATGGCAGCATGACTCCTGCAAAACCTTCTGGAGAGACAGGGATTCACCTATGGAAAAACAAACTTCCCCTTAGTCAATGATCTGCTCCTACTAGAATAACTTTTTCCCTTGTTGCTAGGACCTGCTCACATCAGTGCTCCCCGCTTCAGTGTTCCCTATACCACCCCTTGTGCCTTCAAGAAGCTGTGTGTTCAACAAATAGTGCCAAGCTTCAGAAGATAGCGCCTTAGCCTGAGAAGGCTGGCTGTTCTGGGGCCCGTGTGAGCCACAAAGATCCTGTCTTTTGCTATGCTACTGTCCTACTCTTGGTCAGATGGCTGGAAATCTGATCGGCTTTCAATAAATCATCATCATTAAACTATTATTGACCTTTTAATAATTTTTCTCAGTTCTTGAAACCTTGTAATATTTATTATTGATGTCAGTTAATATATTCAAATGATGATATCACAGTTTTATAAATACATTTGTTCTGTCCCAAAACTAAAATTAGTGCCTGTGGAAAAGTACCCTTGCTCACATTTGAGTTTACAGTTGTGTGTGTATGTGTGTGTGTGTGTGTGTGTGTGTGTGTGTGTGTGTGTGTGTGCGTGTGTGTGCGCGTGTGTGTATTCTGCATTTGCAATAACTATAAAGGTTCTCTACCCACCACAACTTAATTAAATTTGATGCGGGAAAAATAGCAATGAAAAAGGAGGAAGAATCAGAGAGATAGTTGTGTAATTAAATATGTTTCTAGTTATATAGTGACTCCAAAACACGTCCTGAAACCTCCAAAGTTGAAGAAAATATCCTTTCTATCGAAGCACAAAGAGCCTAGCTATGAAAAATGACTGGAGTTAGTCATTTTTCAAGAGAAGATGTCTTAGTGATGCTTTTTTTTGACTCATTAAAACAAATAAATTGCATTTAATTGACTACATTTATTTTTTTCAAAATAATTAATTAGCTACCACAAAGATTCTTGGGCAATAAGTCTGACAAGAAAATGCTGATTTAAACATCAAGTAGGTAGTTTTTAATGTCTGTGAATATTACCTCCTCAAACCTTCTTAAAGGCTGTAATTTATCTTCAGATATAAAGCCACAGTTAATTTCAGAAGTAATGTGGAACATATGTTATTACATTTTGTCCTGGGATTAAAACTGTGATGTAGCAGCCAAGAAATTAGCTCAGTGATTGCAGCACTTGCCTTACAAGTGCAAGGGCCCGGTTCAACCCCTGGTAACCACATACAACAATACCAGGTTTGAAGACTCACACCCACCAGCAATCAGAACCACATACCACAATGCTGGGCATGGTGGCTCATGCCCATAATTCCAGCACTTAGGAAGTAGAGGCAGGGGGATTGCTGTGTATTTAAGGGTGAGCTGTGGGCCAGCCTGAATTACAAAGTGAGACCCTGTCTCAAAAAAACAAAAAACTGTAATATAATAACTTGATATTCAGGTCACAGATGTGTTTCCCCAACTTAACCTCCAAAACAAGCATGGAGAGCCTAAATAACACTCAAGGAGAATCACAGAGATATGTCAGGGCCTGAAAATAAGACCTCTAGGATGGAAACAGATTATCCCACAAAAAAGGAGAATGAAGAGACAGAATTTAAGTTAATACTTATATTAAGTTAAAAGAAAGAAAACCTAGATAGACTATATCTCTATATATGTAGACTATGTAGAGAAAGATGATCTTATGATAATGATAACAGATCAATCTCTTGATAAGAGATATATTTCTTTTAAGGAAGACAGAGGGTTGATAGATATGACAAATATTTATTTCAAAACAGGTGGCTGATTGCTAGATACAATAGAAGTTTATTTTAAGGAATAAGTTTATATGATTATGGAAATTGAAAAATGCCAAGTATGTAGGGTACAGCAAGCAGTCTGGAGATTTAGGATAAAACGTAGTGTTCTAGTCTTGCCTCCCATAGCTGGGGCTCAGGCAGGCTTTCCATGCTACAGCCTGAATTCTGAAAGCAGAATTCCTTCTCTGGGAGACCTCAAGCTTTGCACTTCAGTGTTTCAAGTGATGAGATAAACCTCACCCACAGTGCAGGGGTATTCTGGTTTATAGCCCTTTGGCTGTGCATGTTCTCTGCATCTGAACTGTACCTCTACAGTACAACTTGACTGGCATTTGATCAAACAAATGGTCACTGTAGTCTAAACAAGCTGACACAGAAATCAAATTCAATTTCCTGAGGAAAAAGGCACAAAATTTCCATCTTTCACCTTGTTGACTAACTTAGAAGCAATCCTTTCGAAAGGCAAAGAAAGAAATGGCAGTGAGGGTAGTAGTGGTATTGGTGAAGAGATTGGGTTTTATAGCCATTTTGAAGAGCATCTTGGCTTTAAAGTCAAATATCTTATCCTCAGGAAAGAATCTTAAAAAAATAAAACAATGGTACAAATATGTTATTGCCCAAGGATGTTAATCTGTCATGTATTAATAATGATGAAAATTCATAAATGGGAGATTAGTTACATCATCTATGTTTCATCTAAACAGCGTAATTTAGTAGCAACTTAACATGTTCACTGACAAGTCTAGGGAGATGAGCTTCCACCCACCTTCTCTTTCTGTCTGCATCTTGGTCAAGTCAGATGACATTCACATGAAAAAGATGTCAGACTTCAGTGGTAACCTGTTTCAAGTCCCCGATTTCAGTAATTCTTTCAAAGATGTGATCTGTTTATATATATGCATATCTGTGATGAAGACTTGATCCATATTGTCTTTTCTCAGATTCTAGAATGTCACCAAAAATATGAAAATGCTAAATTTAATGCCATTGTTTTAACTAGCAGCCATAGAACCACTGACAGAATGCCAAAGAGATTAAGAGAAATGTGTCTCACAGTTTTTCTATATTTAGTTTAGTATATGAAAGCCAATTCATACTTATTCAAGAAGAGAAATGACTTTTAATTTTTAGGAATTTATAAGCTGTGTGGTATTCCTTCAGAAGTTCCAAATAGACCTCAATGGAAGTGTTTATACTGTGGATGTCAGCAAAGGTGACAAATAAGGAATCATTTTCCAGGGAGGCCAGAATTAAATATTTACCAGAACATAAGCTGTACATCCACTGAAATATTAATAGTGATTTTCTCCTGGTGATAGTACTGCAAGTAGCAGGGGAAAAAAAAGAAGATTATGATGTCAAAAGGCCAAGAAAAGACAGTGTTTTGAGTATTGAGCTGCATCAAGTGAAACTGTCAAATGTCTTTAGTGTTCTCATTTGAGTACATCTCAGCATGATGTTGCCAGATCTTAAAGTGTGGAAGTTTTCAACTCTTATAGATATGATTAAGACATTTCCAATATAGTTGCAGTAATTATAAGATGTGAAACAATCCTCTCTTCTAGACTTAAAGGATTATTTATATATTTTTTTTAAATTATCTTTATTGGTACATTATGAATATGCATGATAATCACATTCAACATTAAGAGTTTATATGAGAATTTGACATGACTTGACTCTCACTTTTTCCCTTTTCCCCCTGCCCTGCATCTCCCCATCCTCTATATACACAATCTTTGTTTTCTTTTTTCTTTATTATTATCACATTATTTACCCTTACACTCTTTCCTTTAAATATTTTCTACTTCGCAGTATCAACTATACATACTACAACTCATTTACAACTTCATATTCTCATACCAAAGAAAATATATGATATTTACACACCTGTGACCTGTTTATTTCGTTTATGAGGATGTCCTCAAGGGACATCTATTTGAGTATGAATGACTCAATCTTATCATTTTAATGGCAGAGTAATATATTCTTCATATGAGTTTCTTTTTTGGGGCACATGACTGAAAATATATCACTCTGGTTTGCTTTTCATTGTCTGAATTGTGTTTTATGGCAAATTGAAGTATGTGATTTTAATTGGTTCTAACCATGCCTGGCACTGTGAAGATGCAACAGAGCAAAGTCAATGGCAGCAGTTGAATAGAACAGACCTATCAATCAACTATCTATAGGCTACATCAACATCTATAGGACATTTCATCTAATACCAGAATACTTATTATTCTCAAAAATCTCATGGAATAGTTACCAAAACAGGACATGTCATAAGCTGTAAAACATGCCTTCACAAATGTAAAAGAACAGAAATGATGTGATGTTTGCTCTTAGACCAAAGTGAAACTAGAGTAGATGTTGATAACAGAAAGATAACTGGAAAATACTAAATGTTTACAAGTTACACAACACACTTCTAAATAACATGTGGTCAATAAACATCATCAAGGGACATTTAAAAGAATTTTGCACAAAATAAAAATATGATGTTTAGGGGGCTTGGGAGTTAGCTCAGTGGTTCCAGCACCTGTCTGACAAGCACAAGGACCCGGGTTCGATCCCTGGTAACCACATACCATACTGGGTGTGCCCAGCAGCAACCAGTACCACATAGCACAGTGCCGGGCACAGTGGCTCACACCTGTAATCCCAGCACCCGGGAGGCAGAGGCAGGAGGATTGCTGTGACATGAGTTTGAGGCTGAGCTCAGGGCCAGCCTGAACCACAAAGTGAGACCCTGTCTCAAAAAAAAAATCGAAAAAATACGATGTTTAAAAATATGAATGTGTCAAAGGAGTGCTTTGAGGTAAATTGAGAGCCCTGTATGGATGCCTCAGAAAGGCAGAGATACATAAAATCAATAACATAAGCTTCTACCTTAAGAAACTAGAAAATAAGAGGAAGTCCTAAAGTAATAAAAATAAATAAATAAAAACCAGAGCAGGAATCCATTATTGAAAGCAATAAATCAATAGAGGAAAATCCATGAATCCACAACCTAATCTTTAAAAAGACCGTGTTAATATGACTGCCAAAACTCACACAAGAAGAAATCATGCAAATAGGCCTGTATTGATTAAAATAATTAAATCAGTACTCTTTAAAAAGGAAATATTAGATCCAGATGATTCACTGACAAATTCTACCAAATATTTAAGAAAGGAGATATGTAATAAATCAGTAACTCCCAGAAGACAGATACAGAGGAAATACTTTCTAACTCACTTTATGAGGCCAGAATTAATCTAATGTCAAAACCAGAGCCACTACAAGGAAATCCACAGAAAAAGCTGTAAAAAATTCTATTAAAAATTAGCAAATAAAACCCAACTGTGTATAAAAAATTATAAACCGTGTCAAAGTGGGGTTTATTCCAGATATACAAGGCTTGTTCATTTGAAAAACACTAATCTATCCAAAAATAATACAAGCATGAGGGTAACAAGTTAAAGTAGAAAGAGCACATCATAAAATCAATAGATGCAGAAACAGCATTTCACAAAACTGGACACTCATTCATTATAAAACTCTCAGCTGACTGAGAACAGAGAGGAACTTCACTTTAGGAACATCAACAAGTAACCTATCAGAGCTGTTGAGAGAAAATAAAACATTTCCCTCTAAGATCAGGAAAAAGTCAGTGATGGCCCCATTCACAATTCCTTTTCAACTTCGTACCAAAAGTCTTAATTAATCCAATGAGAGAAGAAAAGAAAACAAAACCTCTATCAATTGATAAGGAAGATGTAAAAGTCCCTTTGTTCAGAGACAAAAGGATTTCATCTGTGGGAAGCCCAAAAGAATCAACTAGAATTTCTTGGCACTAATAGTTAACTCTAACAAGATTACAGAATACAATGTCAATAGTGGACAATGGGGTTTGAAAATCAAGAATCTATAAGCTTTAATTTATGGAAATTTAAAACTCCTACTCAGTGAAAATCAAAAGAATCTGAAGATAAATTATTGACTCAGAGAAAATATTTTTATAGATATGACTGTTGTCCAACAAGTCAACAAAAGAACCATAAGCAACCCAGTTTAAAATAGGCAAAAGACCTGAACAGACATTTGAACAAGAAACATAACAGATGGCAAATAAATATGTGAAAGGATGCTCAACATTGTCTGTCATTAGGGAACTACAAGTTAATACCACAATGAGACATCACAAAGTCATTAGAAAGGCAAAGAACCAAAACATTAACAGAATCAAATGTTTGCAGTATGTGGAATTCTCTTATTAGTAATTCATTATTAGTAGCAATGCTATTTAAATATACTGTTTTCTTATCAAATTAAACATACTCTTACCATAGGATCCAACAATCAGTCTTTGGTATTCAACTCACTGAGCTAAAAGTTATATCCACATAAAAACTTACAGATGCATATAACAGATTTATTCATATTTGCTAAGACTTGGAAGCAACCAAGATGTCCTCCAGTAATTAAATGATTAAATAAACTGCAGTCAATAAGACAACAGAACATTATTCAGTGCTAAAAAATAAAGTATTCTCTACCAGGGATTTAGTTCAGTGTTACTGTCCCTGTCTCACACATACCCAAGGGCTTGAGTTCAGTCCTCAGTACCAAAAGAGGAAAAGAAAGAAATGTATTCTTAAGCCATGAAAAGACATGGAGGATCTTAAATGTATATCATTAACAGAAAGAAGACAAAGTGAAAAAGATACATACTATTTAATTTCAATAATATGATGGTTTGGAAAAGCCACATTATGAGCACAGTAAAACAATCAGTACTTTTCTGGAATTATAAAGTAGGAGAAAAGAACTGTTGAAAAACTGGATACATACCAAAACATAGAGAATGTACAGCACCAAAAAAACGACTTTAATGTAAAATGTGGACTTTGGGTCATAATGATATGTCAGTGTAAGTTTGTCATTTTTAACAAATGTACCTTTGTGAAGTAGGATATTATACATGTGTCAGGCAGGAATGCATGAATATTCTCTATAGTTTCTGTTCAATTATTCTATAAACTTATCTTTAAAAAAACCCTCTATTTTAAAAAGCAAAGCGGGGCCCCTTCCAACTGTCTCTGCTTCTGGTCTGCCTAGACTTAAGTAGTTTTCCTCCACTACACCTTTCTGTGTTGTAGTCAGCTGTTATTGGACAAAAACCTCTAAAGTCATGACCTAAACTTACAGAACAAAAAATGTTGTCTGCTGGAGCCTGGGTGGGCTTCTCCTGATATCCCTCATGGCTGTTTTGCTGGTTACTTGGAAAGGAAGAAGAAGTGCAGAAGATGCTCTCAGGAAGCCTCTGGCTGATCACTGTCATCACGATGCTGGAATAAACAGCCACAGAGGGCAAGTGAATGGATCGATGGATGAATGAGTGGAAGAATGCCAGGGCATCATGGGAAAGCATGTGGAGAGGAGCTGAATTAAACTGCGCACTGCAAAGGGCTCAAAGCATGTCATCTTCTTAGAAATAGTATCATAAAATTTTAATATTCTATCAGCTAAATGGTAAGTATATTATAATCCCCACAAAAATATCAAGAGGATTTTTAAAAATAAAAACTTCTTTTGTCACAGTGAAATACTAAGGAGGGGTAATGTAGGCGGAAGAAAGAGTAACTTCAATCATCATGTAAGGGAAATTAATGGAAAAGCAGCGATGGTAATTATACAACCTAAATTTTTTTTTTTTTTTTAGATATTTTTTGAGACAGGGTCTCACTTTGTGGTTCAGGCTGGCCCTGAGCTCAGCCTCAAACTCACATCATAGCGATCCTCCTGCCTCTGCCTCCCGGGTGCTGGGATTACAGGCGTGAGCCACCACGCCCGGCACTGTGGTATGTGGTACTGGTTGCTGCTGGGTGTGAGTCTCCACACCCAGTATGGTATGTGGTTACCAGGGATTGAACCTGGGTCCTTGCATTTCCAAGACAGGCACCGGAACCACTGAGCTAACTCCCCGGCCCCTACAACCTAAATTTTAAACCAATACAAGATACAAAGATTAAAAAGAGGATAACTTCATAGAGAATTCAATACGTGATATAAGTGGTATTCTAAGTTAGAGGGATCAGGATTGGTGTCGTTTTTTTAAATGTATGGAAAAAATTGTAGCAACATGGAAAAAAATTAAATTGGATATCTACTTCAAATTCTATAGCACAATAAATTCAAATCATAATGAAACTGAACTAATAAAAACAGTACATAAAATAATAGAGGACTTCTTAATTCTTAAGTGGCATTGGCATTTCATTTATTTTTCAGAGTAGGAAAAACTTTATTGAGAAAGAAATCTTCTGTCTAAGAGACAGAAGAGGGACCTGGAAAATGGGAGACCCCTACTTACCTCATTTCCCAGGGGGCTTTTATGGAGCAAAACCACAAGGTGAGACAAGTTTAAGGTGGGACAAAATAACAGTCGGCAAGTAAGATTGCAAAAACAGTCACTTAGGTAATATGGGTACCATGAGAAATCACAAAACGGACAAAATCATGATCAACCAATAGGATTACAAGTATAGCTGCCTAGGTAATACTGACTAGATGGAGACCTGGATTATCTACCTATAATATTCTGCCTTCTGAAGAAATACCCCAAATTACTGTGAGGGCCATTGGATGAAGACCATTCTGACTATTTCTGCCTTTCAAAGTCATAGTTGTAGTCAGAAGTCAGGGTTATTCCACAGAGGGTCTATCTAAAGGCCCTCAATATGCTCTATGTCATGTGTCTTAACTTGGGTAGGTACGTAGTCTTGAGTCTGGAGGAGACAGAGACAAAGAGAAGTTAAAACATACATGAGCCCAACAGTAAGGTCAGCAAGTTGTGTAGATATAACCAACAACTGCTTTCACCAAGATTAACCCATAATAGCATCCCACAAAGTGGATAAGGAGAAGATCCAGGGGGTTTTAGAACCTCACATAGCTTAACCACTAACCTGATGTCTTGAACAGCAGTGGAAATATTAGCAGATGCATTAGGAATGTAGTCACAACATTTAGCTTTTGCAGTTGTGTAAGTATTTCCTTAGCTATTTTGGCATCTTGGGCTGTAGGAAGGAAAAAATTGGTTTGGGGGGGGATGTTTTTTGGTTTTTGTTTTTGTTTTTGGTCTCTGAGTTTTTTAGACACAATAAGGCCCAAATATTTTACCTCAAGGCTGTAAAGTTATACCTCAGATTTAGAGACCTTGGAACCTCTGTCTGCTAGAAAATTTAGCAGAACATAAGTGCCTTGGCTAGAAAGTTTTTCTGTAGAAGTGCATATCAGTACACCATCTACATATTGTAATACTGTGATCTGGGAACACTTAAAACATGCTGTCCTGGGAAAACACTTGCCCCGAGGTGTGGACTGTCTCTGAGAATAGCCTACATCAGCTGAGAGGCCTGGTTCTGAGGGTTTTCAAAGGTAAAACAAAACTGGGAATCTGAATGGAAAGGAATATAAAAGGAAGCATTTTTTAAAAAAATCTAATGCTGAGAAGTAGCATCTTCTATCGTCTGAAAGAGAAGGATGTGTGGATTAGGGACCACAGGGTGGACTGGCACTACTGCCTCATTTATTAACCTAAGGTCGTATACCAGCCTCTATTATAAGATATTTCTTCCAAGAAAGAGAACTGGACTTTTACACATAATTAAAAAGCAACAAGTGGGGCCGGGGAGTTAGCTCAGTGGTTCCGGCGTCTGTCTTGCAAGCGCAAGGACCCGGGTTCGATTCCCCGGTAACCGCATAACAATACTGGGTGTGGAGACTCAATCCAGCAGCAACCAGTACCACATACCACAGTGCCGGGCGTGGTGGCTCACGCCTGTAATCCCAGCACTCGGGAGGCAGAGGCAGGAGGATTGTGATGTGGGTTGGAGGCTGAGCTCGGGGCCAGCCTGAACCACAAAAGCGAGACCCTGTCTCAAAAAACCTAAAAAAAAAAAAAGCAACAAGTGGGCCCAGGTATTTGGCTCAGTGGTCCAGGCGCCTGTCTTGCAAGTGCAGGGGCTTGGGTTCAATCCCCTGGTAACCACATACCATACTGGGCATGGAGACTCATGCTCAGCAGCAATCAGTACCACACACCACAGGGCTGGGTGTGGTGGCTCACACCTGTAATCCCAGCACTCGGGAGGCAGAGGCAGGAGGATTGCTGTGATGTGAGCTTGAGGCTGAGCTCAGGGCCAGCCTGAACTACAGAGCAAGACCTTGGCTCAAAAAAAGAAAAAAAAAACAATCACAATTACAGCCTAAGAGTTGTAACAAAGAGAAATAACAAATTACCTTCTCTCCAGTGACTTCTTTCATTGATGGATGGTGGCTGGCAGAAAGGCCAGGGTTAGAAGAATTGAGGCACAGGAACCAGGGTGCAGCAGTGGGCTTACTTCTTAATCTTATCACGGTGCTAACTTTACTATGACATAGTGAATCCTACCCACCAAGAAAAATATCAGCTTCATAAGAACAAGCAAAGGATACAAAAATTTTTTCATAAGAGAAATGAAATAAAAATTTCCACAACATTTTTACATCTTAGTATTGTATAATAAAACAATTGATAATACATCATATTAGGAGTTGTGGAAACTCATATCTTTAGTGCACATACCTGTAAAGGGTCTTAGCAAGCACATATACTATTAAAAATTAAAATGCACATACACTTTCACCTGACAGTTCCAATTATAGGAATTCATACATAAATGCAAAAATTTATTTATAAATGCATATGTGTTCTAAATATACTTATGCAAAATGACTTATGTACAAATCTATATGTTTTAATATTATGTGAACTAGGAATAGAACAAAACAGCCCAAATGTCACTCATAAGGAATTAACTGAATAAATAGCACAGTAATATGAAGCCATAGAATATAGTGAAATATATTTTTATGGACTGAGAATTCTCTCAAAATATAGTGAAGTGGTAAAGCAAGATACAAAACAGTACATGTAGGACACTTCCTCCTGTGTCAGCAGGGGAAAGAGAATATATATATTTGTACTCACTTAAAATCTCTCTGGAAAGATACAAAGATGAAATTGGTTACCTGTGGGAAAGATGAGACAAGGGTGGAAAGAAAATTTTCGTTCTAAACTCTTATGTACTGTTCATAACTTGAACTGTGTGAATACATTATCTATTTCAAAAAAATATACAATTCAATTTAATAACCATAACAAAATTGCAAGAAAAAAATACTATTTTCTCATTCCCCAGTTACATATTTGTTTTCTGGTTTATCTTTTTTGCTCACTTAAGAAGGATGAGAAGAGAATTTGCCAAAGAGTGAGCAGGAAGGAGTAGAAGCCAGGTACAGGTGGGACTCATGAGTCGCTTATAGTCTACGGAGGCACAAAAGACAGCTTGAATAAGAGGCAGCAGGTGATAAGAATCTGAAGAGAAGACTGAGATTATCTCCATCCTCCAAAGGTGGTATCAAGAGAGGTTAACCTCCTAGGGGAGAGCTCAGACACAGAGCAGCCCCTGCAGCTGGCAGCAGCCAACAAGTCAGTCTCAGGAAGAAGCCAACAATAGTCATAAAAGACCAAAACTGCACCAAGAGAATCAGTCAACCAAGAGAGCTTTCCTTCTTTTCTCCTCCTCTGAATTGTGACAATCCGAAGAAATGAAAACACATAACATATTATAAATCACAGACAAGTGAAGTAAGCTACAGGTCAGTAATCAAAAGATAAAAGAGAGACAAAACCCATGCCAGGTGCAGGTGGCTCCAAATGGTACACTTGAATACTAGATGGAATATTGGGAAAGTTTCACTTTTTTTTGGAGAAACTCCAGTCTTTGTCATCGGCTTTGAATACTAATCTCTAGACTTCTTGCTCAGACTCTTCAGCCTTCCAGTGCAGGCCTTTTGGCTTCTTGATATGGACTTGCATGGGACTTTGCAGTGAGCTCCCTGGCCTTCAACTTCTGCCTGGATCTTTCCATTCTCAGGGGCACAGACGGCTCTTTGCTTTCTTCCACATCTGGTTGTGCAAGTGACCACTTTAATCCATATACATACTCCTCTCAGAAACTCTAACTGACACAATGGATATTGTAAAATATTGTATTTCTGAAATCATACTGTGATTTTTAGTGAGATGTAAATTTAACTAAGTGATCATTCTGTCCTGATTGCTGTCTCCTTTAAGAAGAGCAGCTATCATTTGATGATATACCTGAAAACCCAAGATCTATAGAAATACATAGCTATAACCTCAATGAACTTTCTTTTCCATCATAGTCACTACCACTACCATTAAGTGAGCAACAATCTCTGTCTTTCAACACTAATGTCATCAAGGATATGGCAAGGATGTCCACTTTCCCCACTCCTATTCAGGGTAGTATTAAAATTTCAACTAGAGCAAGAAGGCAAAACAAAAAAAAAGACACAAGTAGAAAGGAGGAAATCAAATAATCCTGTTTAAAGAAATATTGTTCTATTCTTAGAATCTCCTAAAGACTCCACTAAAAGAATTCTAAAGCTCATAAATTAATCAAACATTTTAGCAAAACAAAATCAACATTAAAAAATCACTAACTTTTTTGTATACCAATAATGAACTAGTTGATAATGAAATCAGGATAACAATTTAATTCCCAGTAACTTCAAATAATATACTCAGAGATCAATCTAACTAATGTTGTGAAAGATCTCTACAATGAAAATTTCAGAATATTGATCAAAGAAATTAAATAAGCCATTATAAGATGCAAAGTTCCCCTATGTTTATGAATTTAAAAAACACTAATGTCATTTAAGTGTATTATCACAAATAATTTATTGATTCAATGTAACACCCATAAAAATACCAGTGACAGTCTTCACAAAACTAGAAAAACAATTTCAAAATTCATATGGAAACACAAAAGACTTAGAGTAGCCTAGGCATTCCTAGAAAAAAGAGCAATCTGTAGGCATTATTATGCTCAATTTTTAAATATACTACAAAACCACAGTTTAAAAACAGTGTAATACTGCCACAACAACAGATATAGACCAGTTAAACATAAAACTCTTCCACAAGTACAGCTATCTGCTGCAGAAAAAGAAGCTAGAAATGTATTTTGAAGAAGATATAACAAATGCTACTGAGGAAACTGGGAATGCAAATGCAGATGATTGAAATTAGACCTCAAACACCTACTCTATACAAAAATCAATACCTGAAATATATAAACTACATACACAAGCACAGCTGAATAAATAATAATTTATATGTAATAAATTTCATGTAATATATGTAAATTTTATGTAATAAATAAATAATTATATTGATATAAATATTATATATATATATCAGCCATGAAGAAGAATGAAATTTTATCACTATAAGGAAATGTATGGATCTGGACTGTTGGAATTTTGGAACTTTATTTTTTCTTCCAAGAATATTTTTGAGAAAGTTTTGGAGTTCTGGATTGGTGGTTATGAATTCCTTTAGGAGTTACAATACCTTATTTCTCCAGTTGATGGTTTTGTGAGTTATATGGTTTTGCAGGATCTATCAGTCTGGAAGTTGTTTCTTTTTAGGGCTTAACATAGTTCAGTCCAAGCTCTCTTGTCCTATAAATTTTGTACTGAGAAGTTAGCAATAATTCTAATAGTTTTTGATTTGTGAGAACGTAGTTTTTCTCTAACCAGTTTTAAATTTTGTTCTTGTTTTAGACTTCTGGGATGTTGACTTTGGTGAGTCATAGGAAGATTCTTTCTTAATTGTAGCTACTTGGATTTTTGTATGCCTCATTTGTCTGTGTATTGAATTTTTATCTTATGTGGAAAGTTTTCTGCTTATATTTCCATAAACAGATTTTTATGCCATTTATTCAGTCTTCTAATTTTTTCACTAATTCTAGTTGCATCATCTAGCAACTGTTGGCTCAATTTTTATGTCCTCTTGTTTTCTCTCTATAGTTGAGACTTTCAGAAAACATTTTGTTGTCTTTTATTCTTTTGTTGTTATAGTTCTTTCTGAAGTTGCTGAAGTTTGTGAGATGACTATAGCAGCAGTATTTTGTTGTTAGTATGGAAACTTCTTTAGTGTCTGCTTTTTGAGTGATGCTCTCTATGCACTGTTAATCATAGGCCTTGCCTCTGTCCCATAATCCAATGACCTCCATTTATTTTGGAAAGGAGATTTTCAATGTAACTGGCCTAGCGCTGTGTTCTCTGAGACTGTCTTAGTATTATGAATAATACAGAAGCAAAAATGCAGTCCAGACATTGGCATGTAAGAAAACCTACTTATAGCAACAACTATCCCAGCCAGTAATACTTTTAAAAATCAGCAATAATCATAGTGTTAAAGATGAACTAGATAGCAAAAGAATGAAGAATGTGCCACTCTTAACCATAGAATATAATTCTATAATTATTATATAAACTCTAAACTAAACCAAAGATTGACATACAGTAAATGCCTAGTAAATGTAACAACTACACCTCTACAAACAATAAAAAGTATTTAATACTAATACATATAGTTATTTAACCAAAGATTTAAAAAGGTTAACTCTTATACTAGTAATGATAGGGTATGTGGGGTGGGAAAGTGATAAATGTAAAATTTAAGAACTAATCAACAGAAGAAGAAAAATGGAGAAAGGATCCTACTAAAGAGCAAAAGGAAGATAATAGACATTTGTAAAAGAGAACAAACAAGAAAAAAATTGAACAAAACCAGTGAGCAAAATAAAGGAAAAGAATGAACTAAAATGAGTAAGAAAAATAAGAACTAATGAAGTAAAAAGAAAAGGGGAAAAAATGAGTCCGAACCATTCCAGTGTATTTCTGAATGAGTGGTTTCATTCTAGGAGTTGGAGTATCTGCATCAAGGAGGTCACGAATGTTTTCCAGATCCCTTTGTGGTTTGTGTGTTTGTGGAGTGCCACCCTGGTCCAGGAGCTTCTCTGCTCATACACCCAAGACTGTAGCCACTGTCCAAGCCACAGCATGTGCTGCTCGTATGAGTACTTGGGGAAAGCAGTCAGAGCCATGGTGTCTGCTGGAGGTGGGCAGTGTGTTGGGTTCACACAGGCCGTCAGACTTAGCGCTAACACTTCCATGTTATTTCACTCTTATTTGCTCAAGTAATCATTTTGCTGCATGTATGCCATTGACTTAAGAGAGTTAAAGACATCGTGATACAGTGAGAGAGGGTCACCCATGTTTACTGCAGAACAACTTATAATAAGTAAATGTTGGAAGTGTCCTATATGAACATCAATAGATAAATGAATAAAGACAATGTGTTATTTATGCCGAATGGAGTACTCTCTCCCATAAAGAAGAATAAACTTGAGTGATTTGTAGGAAAATGGATGCACCACAAGACCATAATGTCCAGTAAAATAAATCAGATGCACAAGCTTAAAATATTGCCTGGTTTCTTTCGTATGAAAAACCCAAAGTATAAATAATGAGCAAAATTCAAGTTGTATTATAAGAAAAAGACAGATAAATGTTTTTCAAATGAGAAAAGAGCTAAAACATGGAGGAAGGAAATAGGAAAATGTATATTTGAAAAGGAATTAAGGTGTGTTATCTACATATATCAGATCTCCACCATTCATATAACCATTACATACTGCAAACGTGTACTAATAAAAATAAAACTTCAAAAATTTTGCCTGGATGAACAAAAAAACCCAAAAAGAATGTATCACCTCTTGTTAAAGTTCCTGCTCCTTATGGCTGCCTCCTTGACAGCCTGTATCTCAGTTTCTCTGATCTATTTCCTGCGATGTCCCTTTCCCTGGGGGGAGCTAATAATGTCACCCACATTGAGGTCAATATATCTTTGTCTGAAGTGGATTCTGAGGAATACACACCACACACACACACACACACACACACACACACACACACACACACACACCCCTAGATTCTAAAAGTATGCATTTATATTTTCTCCTTTCCCTTAATATGAGAGATGTTGGGTTATAAAATATTTTGTTAGGGGCTCTCAGGGACCACTTGGTCAGCATTCTACTAGAAAACGGAGAGTGGAAATTTGTGTTCTCCTTCTGATTACTTTCAAGAATAACTTGGACTTAGAAACATGATTACGAACAACATACAGAACCTCGTATGTTTTTCCCCCACATGTGAAGTACAGGATGGAACTCAAAATGCATTCATTCATCGAACAGTAGTTATTCATTCAGGCCTATGCCTGTTAACTCCTGCCATTGTACCTGATCTCATGTACATTGAAACACTCTGATTCTAAACAGCCACTATGTTATTCCTTTGCGATCAACAGTTGTCATTCCTAGGGTCGAGTGGAATCTGAATCATTTGTTCCCACCCTCACCCCATCGAGGTCCATTGTGGAGAAAGAATGATAGTGTCCCGGGGACTGTTCCTCTCAGCAGGTGCATTTTTCTTCTAAACAGAAAAGTTAACAATTGTATTCTGTTTCCTTCCACAGTGTACTTGACGCAGACTTTGTTATCTGTTTTAATAATTTTATCCATAGGAGCCCTATTTAGAATGATAAAGACAATTAAGTTAGAAAGTAAGATTTAAATATTTACATTTAATTATGGCTGTATGCGTGTTTGAGATAATCATTAATCAAGAACATACTGAACACTTTGGAGGTCAAAATGTATCTCGGGGTCCAAAGAGATTTCAGCTCCAGTTCTTTCACGGAACTTATCTGAAAGTAAATGAGATTTGCATTCTGAAAGCATTTATTCATAGAATTATTATGTAAAGAAGACATTAGTAAACTGAGCACCTTGTGACTTAGCCCTTTTTCATTATTATGAAAACAAAGCACTTGGAAATGACACAAAACCCCAAAACAAAAGAAGAACATGATTTATTCTGTGATAAATGCAAATTAATTTATATAGAATTAGTAAATTAATGAACAGCACCACACTGGCTTGCAAGTTAAACTGTTTATACATATTTTTTAGTGTTTTTCTGCTTTAAAGACCAAAACTATTTTGTCATATGCCAAGAGTTCTTCAATTCCTGGTAGAGCTCACATGATCCTCTCACATTTCTAAACTCCAGAAAAACTGCTATGTCCTTGAAAATGTCATTGAGAAAAATTAGACCACAACACACAAGATCACTCATTAATGTACATATTTTATTTGAAAATATCAGAGGGTGAAGCATAATCAGAAAGTTGTGCAAGGTGCACAGGAACAAAAGAAAGGAATTTCTGAGCGGCTTTAAAGCCCACGTCATAGAGTAAGGAGAGGCTCAGCCATCTGATCCGGGTCTGTCAAACGGGCAGGTGTCTTCGTTCACCGGTCAGGGCTGCAATGCAGTGTTTCTAGGGAAATATTTTTGTGAAGTGTTTTGTAAGGAAAAAGAGCCTTGAATTAGATTTTTGAGCAATCATGAAGCAAATTTGTAGGAGTTGCAATTAAAATCTTCCCATAATATGTGAGTTAAAAATAACTCAAAGCAAAATTACACTTGCTGAAAGTTCATGTTTGTGAAAACCACTCTACAAACTGTTTCCTGGTAATTTCAGATTAATATGATGGCAGCTCCTAATTATCCTATGAAGAAAATTAGTGAATTAATTATGGTTATCTTAAAACAGCACACCTCTAAGAGATTGAGGTCAGAGGGAAAATTGCATAAATTTCTTATTTCAGAAATAGTTTAAAGAGTAAATCAAAAATTAGAAGTCTGGAGAGAGAGAGAGAAATATACCATATTATCAGAGCAAAAGCAAATTCTTTAATACTCTTATTACTGTGATTTACAGAAGAATACTAGATTATAACAAAAAAATTTATTTAATTGAACTGATTTTAAATATTTTATTCATGATACCAAAAGGTATAATCAAACTAAAATCTTAAATCATCTGTGAAAGATCTCCTAATTTTATGTTTAGTCACCTATTTTTATCCTTATTCTGAATATGGCTTGGATCTTTTAGATATTTTCAGTTTTTTTATCTTTCTTATTAAAATAAGCTTTTGCCTCACCTGATCTTGTACAGTGATTTAAGAATATGATGAGTTCTATCGCAACTAAAATGACTTCTTTAAAATTCAGGTTCCTTATCAATAATATAGTTATGCTAGTGTAAATTAAGTTGTACGTGTAAAATCTTTATACTGGACCTCACATAGAATAAACTTCATATTTATTTAATAATACTATTAGATAAATTAATGCTTAGTAATTAATATTAATTAATATTAATAATTAATAAAAATTAATGATTATATAATATGGTTAACATTGATATTGATTATTAATAATTAAATGATTTAATGAATACTTTTAAATAAATAAATTAAATAACTGCATATTTATTTAATAATGCTATTTAATAAATAGTAATATTTATTATTAATATTATTAATTTTTAGTGACATTAGAGGATTCTAAAAATCATATGTAACCTTCTAGCAACATTGTTGAATTAAAAATGTTAGTCTGGACATGAATGCATAAAATGTGCCATTCTTCTTGCTTAGTAATCAGATTGTTCCCACATAGATGGTAGTTTTGGTAAGGAGGTTTTTAAAGTTTAAGGGAAAGTGAAAAGGAATAAAAAAAAAAATCAGGTGATGATGATCAGATCTCTTCCAATTTTGGATCTTGCTTTCAAACTAGACTAAGCCACACCCCACTCCCTTCCCTGAATCCCACTAAGCTCTCTGCCTGGCTCCCTTCACTCCAGCCTCAACTCGCCTCCCAGCTGGATACTTTTTCCTCCTCCTTTGTAGTCTTCACATCCCCTATTCCTTCAGGACTTTCCTCCTCCAGATAACACAGGGTTTTCTGTCGAGTTTCAGCCAGGTCTCTCTTCAAATATCTTTTCTATCCACAGTCCTTCTATACACAGCTCTGTCTAGGGAAACAAGCCTCCTTATGCTGTGCTCTTAGTACTCTTCCTACCTCAGTGCATGAAAATAGGCGTTCGAGGTGGGGGATTCATAGATAAAAATCCCAGCACCTACAGAGATCCCTAGTACCTAGTTGGCACTCAAACTATACCTGAGTCAGTGTATAGAGTGAAGTTACTCTAACCACACCTTTTAGAAAGTTATAGCTAGCGTTCATCACTTCCGTGGTCTTTGTTAGCCCCTTCCAAGTCCTTCTCCCTTGTAAATCAGGTCATCTATATCCACTCAGCTTTGCTGCTGGCACCGCTGAATTATGATAAAGCTCCATTTATTTTCTTCTAGATTAATTTTTAAGAGAGACTCGCACATATATTAAAACCTACAGAAAGTTACTCACTTTTATGTTATAAAAATAACTAAATGTTGCTCCCGCTCCCTATCATTCAATATAATAAATAGTGAGGTTGAAATCATTATCACAAGCTTTCTTTTTGCAACACTCACATATAGATACCATTTTAGAGGAACAAACAAATCATTTCTTCAGTGTCTGCGTTTTGGGAGTAGGAAATGCCTGGCTATTTATTTTAGGCAGATTTCACAGAATTCAAAGAGCTTGTGTCAAGAAACCCCTGCAGTCTCATCCCATCACATCATCTGAATTGAATTACTTATGCTTCATTTTCTTCTGAAAGTAGCTTGTCATAAGGCAGTTCTTTAGACCTTAGAACCTACATTTTGCCTCAAGAGAGAATGCATATAAAGCCATATTTGTTAAATCTGAAGCTTTTCAATAGCTGGTTTGGTTTTTTTCCCCAGAATTACAGATGAATGTTAAAATTTTGAAATGTCATTTCTTCATTACTAAATAGCCAACCATTTCCCCAGAAAATTATGAGTTCTGTGCTCACTGATTATATCTTTGCAACCATACCATATTTCAAATATGAAATGTTGGCAGTTGTATCTTGGTCAGAATGAAATAGAAAAAGTTGTAAAGTGAGGCATTTTTTATGGAAGAGATATTTATACTTTAATAAGAAATAAAATCTGTCTTCACATACTTGAAATATATAATACTACAATGTTCATTTCTAATTCTAAAAGATCATTCAATAAATAATACTTATTTTTAAAATAATGGATGCATTTTAAAGAAGAACCTGAAAAGTTCACCCCAGCTATAAGTCTCTCAAGGTGAGGCAAATTTTAGAACTATATTTTCAAACTGCTGCCTAGAATAAGTCCTTTCTTTCATTTCATCCAGAGTAGACAGTCATCATTTGTGGCTAAGAAAACAGACATATAACCCACAAAATATTATTGATATTGACAATTTAGCTCTTTAAGTTAAAGCACAATGAGCAGTTAAAAGGAAACACAAGTAGAAAGCTTCATGATGCTGGACTTGGCAGTGATTTCTTGAATATAACGCCAAAAACACAATAATGTAGTTTTGTTTGTTTGTTTGTTTTTATTGAAATCTTTATTAGTACATTACATACACGCATCATGATTGAACTCCATAATGGGGATTTGTACCAGTATAAGACACAACTTAATTCTCATTTTCCCCAAAGCCCTACCACTCTACCACCCCCCCATATACATAAAATTTGTTTCTTTTCTTTTTGTTATAATCTCATTATTTTTCTCCCTTCACCCTATTTTACTTTGAGTATTTTCTATTTCATAATATATAATATATGTGTTTTAAAGTGTGATGAATGTGTTTTTATGTGATGAAAACAAAAATAAAGAAATGGGACTAAATCAAAACTTCTATACATCAAGGGACACAGTGAAGATGAAAAGACAGTTTATTAATCAGAAACAAATATTCCTAAACCATATTTGATAGTGGGTTACTACGCAGAAGACATAATGATCTCCTATACTTTGGAAACAAAAATAATTAAATATCCTTGTTTCAAAAATTAAGCAAATAACTTGAATAGACCGTTTTCTAAAGATCCTATAGAAATAGCCGCAGGTGACTGAAAGAGCCTCAACTTCATTAATCATCAGCAAAATTCAAATCAAAATTATAATGATAGGGCTGGGGAGTTAGCTCAGTGGTTCCGGCGCCTGTCTTGCAAGCGCAAG
>PVIR01001872.1:0-112602 GCA_004026965.1 Petromus typicus | reverse complement strand
CGGCTTTACTAAATTAAGTAGAGAAACAATCCATACCATTTTACAAACCTGTTAGGATTTTAGCAAAAATCTCACTAGAAATTAATATAACTAAAATGTAAGGATTCTCTCAATCTGCAGAAAGCTTAACTGACAATTAAATTCTTATTCAAATTAAAGTAAAATCTTATGAAAACTATTCATTGTTACCTGATGGGTTAATGATGGTGCATGATGTCTGATTTCTTGTAAAAATAAACTTATGATAGAAACATGAGCTCAAACAAGAAGGCTGATTAGGATTGTGATGTGACAATACTTCCCACAAATCAGCAGCAATATGATCTGGGGTCACAGTCTTGAAATGAGAGAAGTTCCCTTTCTTTTCTTGAAGATGAGGAATACATTCTTGAGAGCTTCAGTATTGTAATGTGACATTTAAATAGCACATTCTCCAACTAAAATGGTAATGGAAAAATGTTAAAAACAAAAACTTAAATATAATTCTTCCCCCAAAATGAAAGAGACAAAATATCCTTCCAAAGAGTTTTAAGAATGTAATATCTAGAAATTAAAACGAAAAGGATATTTGATTTATATGAAGCTAGATATAATAAGGACACGCTAAACAGACACACTAATTAACAAGCAGGAGGGAGGAGCCTTTCGAGATTCTTAACACAATGCTTGTCCCAGTCAATGTGAGGTTTGCATAGCTGAATCTATGTGTGAGAAACCATTGATTGGAACCCAGAAGATGGAAGACTAGAGCTGGGGAATTAACTCAGTGGTTCCAGCACCTGTCTCAGTGGTTATCTCAGTAGTTCTGGCCCTGGTTCGATCCCCCGGTAACCACATACAATACTGGGCATGGAGACTCACACACAGCAGCAATCAGTACCACATTCCACAGTGCCAGGAGTGGTGGCTCATGCTTGTAATCCCTGCACTAGGAAGGCAGAGGCAGGAGGATTGCTGTGATGTGAGTTTGAGGCTGAGTTCAGGGCCAGCCTGAACTACAAAGCAAGACCCTGTCTAAAAAACCCATAAAAAAAAAAAAGAAAAAAAAAATGCTGAAAGACTACAGGCATCCTGCACACACAAACCCCTCTGAGTCATTCACCTAAAGCCACAGTTTTGTGACTGTGAGGAGAACACTGAGAATTGCAATGCGTCCTCAGAGTGCCAGGGCCCAGGCAAAATGAAGGAAGAATCATAGGAAGGAAGTAGACAACCTAATCATGAACTGGTCGTGGCTCAGAGGAGGAGGGAAAAACATACATCAGTCTCCTTTAAGAGCTGGTTCTGATTAGTAAATACGTTATGCAGACAGATGATCTGACTACAGCCAACTAGACATGGGAGTAATAATTCCCAGGCTGCCCCAAGCCCAAATTGGGCAGGACCAAATAGGTAAGCCATTGGAGAAGCTTCTGTTTTCTTTGCCTTATTAAAATGAGCAGGAGGTAGACTTATGTAGAACGGGCCTAGAAGTCATCTTGAATATCTAACTCTTTCCCAAGATATGGGAAACCATTAAGAAATTAGGAAAAGAACACCACTCCAGCACCAAGAAAAAATTAAATGCTTAGGAATTAGTCTAATCAAGGGAGTGAAAGTACTCTACAATGAAAACTTTTTTAAAGTTTTTTTGTTTGTTTGTTTGTTTTTGTTATTGAGACAAAATCTAGCCTTGAACTAGACAGGCTGGCCTTGAACTCACAGCAATTCTCCTGTCTCTGTCTTCCGAGTGCTGGGATTATAACGTCAGCCACCACGCTCAGCATTGTGCTATGTAGTACAGGGGATGGTACTTGGGACCTTGAGTTTGCCAGGCAGATGCCAAAATCACCGAGTTAAATCCTAAGCCTTCTTCAATGAAAACTTCAGTATTCTGAAATAGAAGATCAAAGAGGACATCAGAACTTGAAAAGATATCCACAACATATCTTAGAAAGGCTGAGTCATTATAGTCAAAATGACCATACTTGCAAAGCTGATATGCAGATTTAATGAAAACCCAATGAAAATATCAGCAGTATTCTCACAGAACTAGAGAAAAGAATCCTAAAATTCATATGGCTTCAGTAGAGAAGTAGTATAGCAAAACAACTAGGTAACAACAGCAAAGAGAAAGGCATCATGATTCTGTACTTCCAAGCTAGAGTGACTAAAAGTATGGTATTTGCACAAAAATAGAAATGTGGATAAATGGAATGAAATAGAAGATCCAGAAACAATTCCAGGTACATTCAGTAGCCTAATTTGACAAAAGGACCAAAAACATATGTTATAGGAAAGGCAAATGGTGTTGAGAAAACTGGCTACTCACATGAAGAAGATTGAATGCACCCTCAGATCTCTCATTTCTTCCTCTGTTTTACTACGTCCTAAACCAAATTCAAAGTGGATCAAAAATCTAAATCTTTTATTTTTATTTTTATTTTTATCTTTATTGGTACATTAAATATACACATCATGATTGCACTCAAAAATCTAAATCTTTTAAAACAGAAACACTGACATTGCTGGAAGGCAAAATAGGTACAACTCTTAAAGGCACAGGCTTAGGCCAAGACTTTCTAGTCAGAAATTCAATTCCATAAGAAATAGCACAAAAATTCAACAAATAGGATCATATCAGATTGAAAACCTGTACTACAATGAACAACAATGAAAAATACAAAGAGGTTAAGAGGTAAGAAAAATACCAGCTATTTTTGGGCAGAATATTGATATCTATAATATATATAAAGAACTAAAAAATTAAAAACTAGTTAATTGAAAGGAGCTGATATTTCTTAGAGAAAGAAGTAAAAATGGCAAATAAAGGAAAAACATTCAACATCTCTAAATACTATAGAAATGCGGAAAAGAATCGTTATCATCAGTGAATCAAATAATAATCATTCCCCAGTGTTAAAGATATCATATTACAGTGGTACACACACATCTTGTTTATAGAAACATAACCTATAATAAGTGATTCTGGAAACCATACATATGTCCATTAACTAATGAATTTGTAAAGAAAATATGGATTTTATACACAGTAGAGTACTATTCAGCTATAAACATTAAACTTGAGTCATTTGTAGAAATATGAAAGTACTGTCAGTCCCTAATGTTAAGGAAAATAAATCACATGCACAAGCTTACACATCACATAGTTTCTCTTATATGAGAAATCTAAAATATATTCAAAGAAAGACATAAAATATAGGTAATAGGAAACAGAAAGATAAAAGAAAGGATGGGAGGAGAAAGAGATACAAAAAAGAATTAAGTTTTGTCAGGTATGTGTTGCAACATCTCTCAAAGAATATAAACATGCATAGTTATTGTGCACCCATTAAAATAAAAATTAAACAAAGAATCTCCAAAAAGGCAAATTGAACAATGTATTCTGAAATAATTAATGGAAAATAGAACCAATTAAGGAAGGAATTCCTAGAGTCAAATAACAATGAAAATATAATGGGTCAGAACATGTAGGACACAAGCCAGTTCTAAGGGAGAGGTCTAGAAGTGAGAATAATTCCTTAGACAAATTACCAGCAGAGTGTTAATACAAATAGAAATAAATACCACATTAATACAAATAGAAATTACATTGACAACATTCCAATAGACACAGCTGAAAGCTAAAGGATTACAAGAAACTGTTCAATAGTTATACTTTTAGAGCTTATGTATATTTAAAAATATGAAAATCTAGAGGTAATAAGTAACTTTCTAGAACCATATATCAAGAATATCATGGTCTCAGTGCCGGACGTGGTGGCTCACGCCTGTAATCCCAGCACTCGAAAGGCAGAGGCAGGAGGATTGTGATGTGAGTTTGAGGCTGAGCTCAGGGCCAGCCTGAACCACAAAGTGAGACCATGTCTCAAAAAACCTAAAAAAAAAAAAAAAAAAAAAAAAAAAACCAATATCATGGTCTGACATTGTTAGTAAACACACACACACACACACACACACACAGAGGTTTATATTCAGAAAAATAATTTAATATACATTTTTAAAATCATGCAAGGTAAGTAAATTTTCTTCATCCTAGGGACGAATGGGCAATGAACATATAAATTAACTAATGTAAGAACTCATAAATAAAATCAAAGATAAACTCATTTCAATATATGCAGAATAACCATTTGATAAAATCTAATATCCTTGCATAATGAACAAACAATAAACAGTATAGAAGGATTTTACTTCAAACTGAAAAAATACATTTTTTTGCAAGCTCCCTGCCAACATCATACTTAATGGGAACAAATTAAAATTAAGAATGCGAGAAGGATGTTAATACTTGCCACCCCTTTTCAATATAGTATTCAAAACTACAGCCAGGGCAATCAAGCAAGAGAAATAGTAAAAGGGACACACACAGAAAAGGAAGAGATTAATTATATAAATTTGCAATAGATATGGTCCTTTACATAGAAGACAACTCACAAAAGTCTCTTACTGTGTGTGGATAAACAAATCCAACAAAATGATAAGATTTAATGTCAGATTACAAAAAGCAATCGAGTGCCTGTCCACCTGTATGAACCTGCAAAAGAAGTCACCAGAGCCATTACATTTGCAATAGATTCAAAACAATCAAATACCTGGAAATCAACCTCACCCAGGAAATGAAAGACCTCTACCGTGGAAAGTATAGAATTTCAAAGAGATTAGAGAATATATTTGAAAATGGAAACATCTGCTCCTGGATAGATTGGAATTATTATTAAAATACAATATTAGCAAAAGTGATATTGATGGAATGCAATGCTTAATAAAATATCAACCTTACACCAAAAACAGAAAAAAAAAAATTCTTAAATTTATATGGAACCAGAAAAGCCCCAGAATAGCCAAAGTGATGTTGACCCAAAATAATAAAGAGATAATTTATTATTATTATTATTATTATTATTATTATTGAGAGATAATTCAATTTTGGATTTTAAATCACAGTGTGGCTTACAGTGTGAAGCCAGAGAGGCAAAAACATCATCGTCCTGGCACAAAAATGGGTATGTAGACCAATGAAGGTCAGAAGAGGAAGAGTACAAAGTTGCAAAAAGATAAGAAGATTTTTAAAAAATCAAGAAATATGTTTATATATAGCAATTCTCCAAAACAAATACAACTACTGTGTATCACAAACATACATCAATAATAAATTTCATTGAGTTGTACATTTTATAAGAAATGAGAAAGAATATGTAAAACAGAAAATAAATTTTGATTCCTATAAATAAATACAAAATTCAGTTCATCCTAAATTAACAATTGGACAATATGAACAGATCAGTATTTGAAATAAATAATCAAAATAACTCAAATAAAAGAATAAAACTTAAATAAGCTGATAACTGACCTGGAAGAACACACGATTTTATTTCTAAATTGTTTTCAAGTAATGATTTTCTGAAAATTCTGACTCAAAATATTATAAAGGGCACAGCAAGATAGATAATTTTAAAAAGAAACATTTTTGTTCTTAAACTTTTGCATAATTGCCTCTATTGCCAGGAGAATTGCTAAAATCTACAGTACTTTAGCAGAAACACCTACAAACATATATATACATGGATATGTTTGTTTTATTTCTAAATCTCAACCATAATCAGAAGAATGAAATTTACCATATCAAAAGCTTGCACACACAGGTAACATCTTTTAAGTAAAATAAGAAAAGTAAGAGGAAAAGGAGGGTAGAAAAAGAGCAACAAGAGAAAGGGAAGGAGGAGTAGGAGCAACAGCTGCCCAAACAAATCTACAATCTTTATTAAAATACACAAATGTAAGGGAGTGGAGGCCATTTAGTATTTTACAATGGAAAATACCCTGCTTTGTAACAGCGCAATGCCCTGAAGTAAGAAACTGCCTATTTTGTTCTTTTTCTATTAATAATGGTTTAGCATTATGCTCGGTATGTACTGGAGTCAGTATTCAAAAAATTATTATTAAATGAAAACATGACTTGGAATGAATAATGCACATGCTTATGATGATTAAATTCCAACAGAGCACTCTTTGAAAATTGCCTTCAGGAGAGCAATTTAAAAGCAAGACATCAAGAGCAGCTGACAATGTTTCAAAGTCGTATATGACAAAATTTTATGAAGAACAATCATGGTAAGACACTCTCAGAATTAGTTTTTTATATGTTTAAGAAACCATGATAAACCAAAATCTCAGGATAAAGCTCACTGGAGTTTCAATCTTGAAGATCCCCGCCAAAGGACTACTGCTCCCTATGGTGCCGCTGGGAGAAGGTGGAATGAATAGGAGCCAGCGCCTAACTAGGGAAGCGTCAGGTCATTGGAAGTGTAGCCCCGAAGGGCATACTAGGACCACTGTTGTTCTGTTTCCTTTTTCCTTTTTTTTTTTTTTTTTTAAGATAAGATCCTGGTATTTACTTCATGGTCTCCTTGAACTCATAATGTAGCCCAAGCTGGCCTTGAACTTTTAGCGATTCTTCTGCTTCAGCCTAACAAGTTGTGTGATTACAGGTGTACATCACCACACCTTGTTTCTTTTACCTTCTTGACTGCCATGAAAATGATTATTACTTTGCCCTGACCTGCTGGCACAGTATACTGTGCTACTACGGCAGCTCCAAAACAAGGTGATCAAATAACCTCAGACTCAAACTTCTAGAAACCAAAGCCAAAGTAAACCTTCCTCATGAAAGTTGTTTACCATAGGTATTTTGTCATAGTGACAGAAAACTTACTAGCCCAGAGATTTTTTTTTTTTTTTTTAAGGCAGGGTCTCACTTTTGTGGTCAGGCTGACCCTGAGCTCAGCCTCAAACTCACATCACAGCAATCCTCCTGCCTCTGCCTCCCGAGTGCTGGGATTACAGGCGTGAGCCACCATGGCCAGCACTGTGGTATGTGGTACTGATTGCTGCTGGGCGTAAGTCTCCATGCCCAGTATTGTATGTAGTTATCGGGGAATTGAACCCGGGCCCTTGCACTTGCAAGACAGGCCCCGGAACCACTGAGCTAACTCCCTGGCCCAAGGATATTCTAACACATTTTTTCTTCTGAAAAAATGTCAATTATTTGCAAAAAATAAATAAATAAAATTTCATCGTTTACTATATTGTGAGGTAGTCTAGATGGATTAAGGGGAGAGATTTGATTTAATTGATATGATGTGATATGGTGTGATGTGATACTGTGTATCACTACGTTTCCCAGTCTGGCGTCCAGTTTTGGGCTCAAGAGATATGCCTATCTCAGTGTAGGGGCTGTTGTGACTTGGAGCACAGGGCGCCTGGTCTGGAGAATGACAGTGGTGTGCAGGAGTTGGTAAACAGAAATCAATGGGTGAATTTTTCAAAGGAATTTCATGTTTAATTAGTAGCTTGAACTGAGCCTTCATCCCAGCATGAAAAATCAGCAACCATAACAATTCAGCTCCTAGACTGAAAGCAAGTGAAATATGTGCCAGCATAAAATGGAAATTGTTCTATAAAAATAATTTAATTTTCTAAGCTACTCTCACAATAGGTCAGGCCTTCTTAAACGTAAAATTATTATGGAATTCACATTGAAAAATTCAATATATTTATGTATCTAATGCTTACATCTTCTGAATGTTAGAAAATCCCAAGCAGTAGTAAGAAAAATGATTTGTGAAGCATTTTGCAGTTAGGATTTACAACAAGAAATGTAAAAATAAAACATCAGGAAAACGCAAACTAACACTAAAACATTAATGAGCAAGTGTGCATATGAGGAAAATTCACATAGTGAAATTCCAAATTAAATTTAAATATGTAAAAGATGCATAAATATACATTAAATACATGGGCATTATAGACACAAAACTGAAAATTATTATTGTGAATGATTATACTTGCTCTGGTAAAACAAGTGAAACATCTTGCAGGTCAAAATGTAAGTTAATACAAATTTTGTGACACTAGATAAATGGGCTTTAGCTAAGAATTTCACCTATAGCATTCATTCATTTCACCTATAGGAAAAATAATTAATTCATATGGGGATGTGTAATTTAACACATATATACTATATACAATATATACTTATATTAATATAATTCATATATATATGAATTTTACCAAAAATGCAGTTATAATATTTAATCTCTCTATATACATATATATCTATACATAGTTAACTTATTTTAAATGATTAAAAAAACTACATTTTAGGCTAGGAAGGGAAAGGAAAGGATCTTAATATTTTTATGTTAGAGATAAATTATTCAGAAGAGCAAAGATGACAACACAGCCATCTAAGTGTATTCATTATGATCTAGCTGAAGCTAACAATATCTAATTGTTAATTAAGCATTTGGCTGAATGATTTTAAAGTGCATTGGGCTAGAAATATAAAATTTGAAGTTGTTGACATATATCTAATATTAAAAAATGAAATGGTAGTATTGTCCTCTAGGAAACGAAGAGAAAATGGAATAAATCTTGCAGTAGGCCTTGAAAGAAATTTAGCATTTGCTGGGCATTCAGGAAGGCATGAAGCCAAAACTGGCGACCTTGGAGGTGTCCAGCGTCTCCGAGTGGACTGACTGAGGTCAGCAGTGATGGTCGGCGGTGAGATAGCCCCCTGCAGGGTGAACGTGTGGATTCAGAGCAGAAGGTGAGCCTTGGTCAGCTCTGCTTCTTCCAGTTGGAACCCTGACAGTAATCATCTCGCCTTGCCATTTACTTGAAGCACATTTCTTTCAACTAGCACAAATGTCATCGTCCATTCAAATGGCCAATTGATAATGTGTTAAAATCTCCTCTCACTCCAAACCCAAATCACCAGCAGGAAAATTCATGAATACTATAAGAAAGTACTCAAAATATTGAAACTAGTAGAGAAACTTAGATGATAGTTTGAACAACATAAAATAGGTGGAATTAGATCCCAGATGCAATAGAACTGATCTACATCATCAATAATGTGGGTGCTCAGCAAGGTACCTGGGGCTGCAGT
The DNA here is from genome assembly GCA_004026965.1 of Petromus typicus. Lineage (NCBI taxonomy): Eukaryota > Metazoa > Chordata > Mammalia > Rodentia > Petromuridae > Petromus > Petromus typicus. The sequence continues at coordinate 103,649 of PVIR01001872.1, read as the reverse complement.
ACGATGGGCGAAGGCGGCAGCAGCGGGAGTCCTGGCAGTCACGCAATAGGTTCATCATTTGCTTTTCATACAATTGTGTCTGTCCTGACTCCGTCTCTGTTTCTCAAGAACCTTAGAAACATGTGTGAGAAGTAAATTTCACATATGTATGTATTCTATATGAAGCACCAATCTGGGATATACTGGATTAACTTGTTTAATAAATTAACACAAAATTTAAGGTAGAATTTTTCTATATCAATTATATTAAAAAGTGTTTATAAGCACTTATAAGCAAGGGATAAAATGCAAGAAAAAGTCGGAGGAACAATAGTCTGTAAAATATAAATCATATCATATAAATATTGATGAAATAATGTAAATTAATAAACTACACTTAATCTATTTATATATTTTTATCTTGTTTTGTTTTGTTTTGAGTTTCCAGAGCAGATCTTATTAAGAAGCCCAGGCTGGGATGTCCTGGACATATGATTCTCTTGCCTCAGCCATCACATCTGGTGAAAATGAATTTTCATTTTGTTTTCCTTTTTCAGTAGTGAGACTGGCACCCAGAAGCATGACTACTGATCAACATGCTCAGGTCCTTTGATATATGTATTTTTATCCTGAGACAGAATCTCACCAAATGGCTTGGATGGGACTTGAACTCCCAATCCTTCTGTCTCATCCTTCCTCAGTGCGGGGATTACATGCAGACAACACTGCTCTTGGCTGACTTTTTACTTTAAACTTTGTACAGACATTAAAATAATAAATAACAGAAAACTAATTAAAGAATATCTGTATCTTTGTCTTGTTTAAAAGTATGACAATGATACTGGAGTAGAATTATATTTATGAAGATATTTAATGTAGTGTTAAAATTAAAAGAAAGGAAACAAAGCTTATATATATAGAAGCGAGGGGTAGTAGGGTGGTAGGGATATGGGAAAAATGAGAATTAAGTTGGGTCATATACTAGCACAAATTCTCATTGTTGAGTGCAATCATGATGTGTATATGTAATGTACCAACAAAGATTAAAATTAGGAAAAAAATTAACTGTTATCGTTAAAATAAGATGCAATATAAAACTTCCAGATCAGGAAGGGAGAAAAAGGGCCAACTCAGAAAAAGTCTATGGTATTTCCTTTTTTCCCCCTGTCTTTGAGCCAAATGTCTTGCTTCTCATCACTATAAAGCCTCAAGATCTGCAGGAGTTGGGAGAGGCCAAGGTGTGAAAGTCCACGTCCTCCCAAAAACTATACATTCTGCTGGGCATGAAAGTGCATTCCTATATTCCCAGCACTCTAGAAACTGAATCTGGCGGGTTGCAAATTCAACCCTAGCCTGAGCAATTATCAGGACCTTGTATCAAAATAAAAATAAAAAAATGTGAAGGTTATGAGTTTAATCCCCATTACTGCCTGCTTCCCACCTCCCATGTTCAAACAGCTCCTGGGGTGATGGTATGAAAAGATGAGGTGATTAGATTGGGTGGTGATCAGATTGTAGGGGGGAATTAGTGCTCTTAAAAGGAGACCATTTGCTCCTTCCACTATGCCGGAACACAAGTAGATCCAGCATCTTCTAAGTGCAGAGCCAGGAACTGAATATGCAGGTGCCTTGAACTTGGATTGTCTCTAATCTTCAGAAAAGTAAGTGATAAAGGTATGTTGTTTATAAATGATATAATCTAAGTTGTTTTGCTATAGTAATTGATCTACGTGTCAAAGGAGGTGTAGACATAATCTCATCTTCTTACTGCATTTCTACTTACACTCATGTTTTTGTTACCATGTATGAAAATAAAATAAGCTCTAACCAGTTGATCAGTGGAATTTCAGAATCCATTTTGAATTTTTGCACAGCAAGGAAATTCATTTTATAAAGAAGTAAGCACAATGTACAAAAAATTGTAAAAAAAAAAAAAAGCTTAGAAAAACATTAAATGCCTAAGCAAAAATCAGAACTTGACAATTCTGACACAAATATAGGCTGGGGTCAAAGCAATCTCGGAAACTGGGGAGTTAAAAGTTGACTTTTGTCTTTTAATCTATGTGCAAACATCTGCAAAATGTTGAGCAAATGCTATAGTGGTGCCATGGGAAATTGTCAATATTGATATTGCTTATAGATAAAAAGAACTCACAAGTAAAAATGGACTAAGCAAACCAACTTAACTGTGTCTAAGAACTCCAATTGCACTCATTGTTGAAGACTACTTCATATGAATAACTATTCAGTATGACTTTCACTGTGCATGTTATTTAATCTACCACTACAATTTAATTATAGTTTGTTATAATTAATACATGTTATAAATTTGTTATAAAACTGTTATTTTCTTGTTTCTTGATCATTCTATCACAGATTATAACATAGAACATCTTACTGACAGAGGTCAATCAAAGAAAGTAGCATATTTAATTAGTTTCCTTTATAACATTATTTTGAGGTTTTAGGAGAAAATTGTCCATAAATATTTTTACCCATATAGTCATTATAATGGTTTTAATTAGCATTATATTTTGACAGCATATGTAAACTGGATTTATAAAAAGCATTATACTATCATACAACAAGATCCAAGTTTGAAGGTTTGGTGGAAATAGGAGGTAATCTCAGAAACTGGGAAACCTTTTTGCATAGATAGTCTAGAGCAATAGACTAATACCCTGGAACAAAGCAAAGACCTATTACTGAGTTATCTATAAAGGTAAAACCAGAACTGCACCCAAAACTTTGTGATTGGTATTTGGTAAATGTTCAACCAATTTATTCTCAATTTCCACTGCCTAATATTGAAGAATGTCATATGTCAAACATTTTAAAATGAATTTTCATTTTCTGAAATACAAAGTTTTAATGAACATTTTTATTCATTCTTATCTGTAGTGTTTATACTCCAATTATAAGATTTTTAAAAATGATAGAACTTTACTTGTGAATAATGTCCCTTATTTAAAGTAACTTACATATGAATGTAGTAAAGTTCTCTCAAATCCTTGAAAGACATCATTAATTTTTCTAAAGAAAAAGTTGGAAGTTTTCAGCTCTCAGAGGTTTAAATGAGAACTTGAAACATGCTACTTCGGTTTGAACAGGGATCCCAGGTTCCCTGGTCTCAGACCCATATTGGTCTGAGGCCTGTTAGGAACAAAGCAATCGAACAAAAACCAAGCAGAGGAGCAGCAAGCTAATCTTCATCTGTATTTGCAGCTCCCACACCCCGAATCATTGCCTGTGTTCTGTCTCCTGTCAGGTCAGCAGCAGCGGTAGATCCTCACAGGAACATGAATCCTGTGGTGATGACACAAGCAAGAGATCTTGGCTGCATGGTCCTCATGAGGGAGAGTCTCATGCCTGATGGCTTGAGGCGGCCCTGAGGCGAGAGCACTGGCTGGAAATACAGATTAACTTTAGCAGAGAGGTTTGACCTCTCAGAGACTGTGATAAATCAACTGCTCACAGACACATCCGAACTCTACCAAGTGAGGACAAGTGTCAGGAAAGCTGCACTTGGTGGCAGCTCTAAGTCAGACTTTGATACAGAATCTAGTAGAATTATGTCATCACATATTACAATGCAATAATAATAGAAATCTAGAGAACACGAAATGATGTGCTTGAATCATCTCCGAATCATCCTCCCTGCCCCTGTCTGTGGAAAAATTGTCTTCTATAAAACCAGTTTCTGATGCCAAAGGAGTTTGGGCACCACAAATTAGAGGAAAGCTAGAGTATGTGTGTTGAAAAATGGTTGAAGGTGAAAATAACTTGAAAAATCATGTATTTTGTGTTACATTATAATTTTTATTTTACTTTTTATTCTAAATTTAAAGTTCTATATTAAAATAAAAAGTCAATTTTAAACAGCATTTTTAATCCTGGAAAGAAAGTGTATGTACGATAATGTCTGTATTGTGTGCATATTTCATTTATGGATGATTCTATTGTGGTCCTCATCCTTCCACATATGCTTTGTCTGGGGTGCAGGTCAGGTCTGCTCACAATTCAAGTAAGAGACACTACATTTATTCTCAGGCCAAAATATGTCATTATGCCAACTGTAGAATGGATAATTATTATCTGGATTACTCCCAGGTACAAAGCCAATAATCTTTTAGTTCATCAGATTTACAACATATCCTAGTAAGACTTGAGATTGTTATATTAATCAAGTAACAAACACATTAAACTTTATGCATTTTAACTACAGTAACTGATTTTCAGTAGAAATTTAAAGCTGTAAGAATACTCTCAGAAAGACCTAAAATTCACTAAGTTCAACCTTACTGAAGTTACCCCACTGAAGTTACATTTTTTTTTAAAAGTTAGATGCATTAACAATGAAATTTTCTCAGCTGAAATTTTAGGAAGAAAATGTTATGAAATAATTATTTATCTAGAATATATTTTCAAATTCTGTCATATTAAATATAATATTTAACTTGCATTTACTTTACATTTAATGTATATTTCCATAATACTCTAGTTCTTACCTTGAAATCTTAAAAAAGCTAGTAGATAGGCTTTCACATGTACTGAAAATGCCAACCACAGAACGATTACTATCTAGCTAGCTCACTACAGTCTTAACACCTGATTTCATCATAACACACTGCATTCATTTTCCTAATAGCATCACTTTCAAATTTAACCATTGCATTCCTGTCATAAACTTGTTTTTAAGTCAAATATACTGCAACACGCTATTTCTCTATCCTTATTCTTTTGCTTTTTTCTATCCCTCCTTAACTTCAGAAATTCTATTTATTCTATAGAAGTCTAAATGGATCTAGGGGTAGCTGAGTGGTACAGGATAGTGCTGGATTCAGTCTCTAGCACCAACACAAACAAAAGTCAATAATTACATTTTAAGTTTCAAGCAAATTGCTGATGACTTCTTCATAGCCTTCCTGGCATCAACCAGCCTGACGATAATTTTATGTATATGTTAACTCTATGGAAATGTTGACAATGATAGTAATATAAATATTTTCATGCTACTTAAGTTTGCAGGAGGCTCTTATTTTTCTAACCAGTCTTCATTGTTGGATGTAATCATAACTGTATGCACAAAAATATTTGTAAAATTAATAATGTCTTAATGTCATCAATTTATATATTTATTAATATCTGCAAATGAATAAATTTGTGACTATTGTTTACATTATGTTTTTAAATGTAAATACAGATAACAAGTCTTAATTTAATATATACTAGATCTATTATTGGTCTAATGTAACACAAGTTTAGAAGAATTACAAGGTCCAGTCCCTATGCTCATAAACCTTCCAGAATTTAAATGAAAATGAAAATCACCCACCTTGGCTTGGATTTAAACTTTCCAACGTCACCTTCAAAACTCACAAAACTAAGAAAATTCATTGTTTTCCTTTTCTGAAATAAAATACCTTATTTCTAACATTAAGGTCTAAATATTATAAAAGTATAATAATTAGAATCCACAGCTAAAGGGATCTTTATATATTATCTTTTATCTTTAATGTTTGTAACTTTAGCATTCACCCAAATAATTACTATACTATTATCTACTTTCTAATTTATGTAACCTGAATTTCTCTCACTTATCAGTGCCAGTTGCTTACATTTTTTTCAGGGCTTCTGTTTAATAAAATGAAGTTTTATTTATAGAAATTCCTGTGTATGTGACAGAATAATAAAGTCACATTGGTGATGACATATGACCGACCCATTAGTTCTCATCACTAAGTGATGCTGTTCAACACCACTCTCTCAGTGCAGAGCATCTAAATCTGAGACTAGTTAGCAAATTATGGCTTCCACTGACTCCTCTAGTAATTTTCAAATAATCAAATCACAGATACCAAAATCCTACTGTAGCCTTTTGGAGCTGACCAGCCATCTCTTGATCTTTGGATTCTATCATTCGAAAGAGGATTAGATAATTAACACATAGGCTCTCTAGGAAAAAAACCCAAAAAAACAAAAAACAAAACCCCACAATTTATAAATTCATTAAATTTTCACAATAAACCTGTAGAGTGTGCCATTTGATTCTTTTTTAAAAAGATAAAGAGAAGTCCAAAATATGTGGTAAGTATTGTGAAATGGAAGAAAATGTTCAAAAGGAAATGGCGACTCTTTGATTCTTGTTACAAATGAGGAAAACACGAGTGGAAGGCTTGCATAACTCGTGCACTGCAGCGCAATGAAACAGTAGTGGATCCAGGATTTGAACCTATAGCACAGTTCTAGAAACGAATATTTCCTGTGGTGCTCAGATTCTAGACATCGTGACCAAATGAATGAATGATAGCCACACATATACCAGGAATCCTTCCAATCATTCTAAGATGTAAGCTATTTATTTAAATAGCTGAGTTGTCAAGGACAAACAGAATTCTATTAGGAGACAAATAAGAACATAGAAAATAAATCTATCCATTTCATTCCTGTCATAGTGAACTTCTCAGTTGAGCATACTGAATGAAATAGCATGCTAACATTTATTTTCTAACAATCACTTTTCTGAAGACAAAAGGTACTTGCTGATTAGTTAATATTTCCTAAGAGATTACACTTATAGGAAGATATAGGAACAATGATCAAAAGGATTCAATGTTGTTCTTACATTTTTCAGATTTTAGAATTTTAAGTCATTCTGCTACTTAATAATGTCTTATGGAGGGTGTACTAGATGCTAAGAGCGACTATACATATGGACTTAGCACTTGGATTCAGTTCTTAGCCCTGAAAAGCAAAGAACATGTTCAAGTATAAGAGGGACAAGAACTTTCCTGATGTTAGTTAGCAAATTCCAAAAGTAGGATAAAAAGGACTGAAAATCCAGATACTAACATTTGTTCTGTACCTTGCATGTGCTTCAAAGACAATCTTGTGCATAATAATAAGTAAATGAAAACAAAGATGAAAGCTATTTGATTTTTGGAAAATACTGAGAACTTTATAATGCATTTCCTAAGTAAACTACAGTGTTTCTTTAGTGCAATAGGTTTTTACTAGCTGATGAATATGCTAGCATTAGAAGGCCTGCATTACTTTCTTCCTATATTGTATGAATATAGCAAGTGGTTTAGATGCAAGCTTCTTTCAAGATGCAAATATAATTATGTCAGTCCCAATTTTGCAGCAATTCTCTTGAATTTTCCTCAGCTAATAGAAATGTTAAAATGAAAGAAAAGCAGTTTTTTTCAATAGATTTTAAGCACTAGCATGTTTGGTATGCCAGACTCCTCCGTGGTGAGCTAAAATAAACTGAACAGATAAATAAACAAAATTCTGTTCTCCATGATACACAAACAACTAGAGAAGTCTATTCTCCTGGGTTAAGGTAATGGCACTTAAAGTGCTGTGTAAATTTGCTGCAAGCATTGTGACAAATGGGGGAAGAACTCATTTAAATTTTCAAAATGCTTTGACTTTGCCAAAGGATTTCTTAAAATAATTTGTATTCATATCTATTGATAAAAAGCTCAGGATTAAATATTGCAATTGTCATTTATACTAGGAAGAAAATACCATCTTGAGTGATGCATGTTAGCTTCATTTCTTTATTTTCTAATTCATCTTCTTTGCCTGTTGCTCAAAAGATGCTGCTGGGGGTTTTTCCTTTGTAGGGATCCCACCCTCTGGCTCATGATAAAAAGTCCTGCTTTCTTTCATGCTCAACCATGCTCATTGTGCTCCTTAGCTGGGTGCTTTTTGGCTGACAACCCTGTTGAACAGACAGCTGCAGGACCCTATCAGATCTGTCAGGCACCTGACCCTAATGATTCACAGATTCAGTAAATTAGAACATTTTTCTCTGAGTCTCTTTTAATTGAGTAAACACTTTAAAATAGGTGAATTTTAAAGAATGTGACGCTCACACAATAATCCATAGTATGTGCCGATGAAGAGTTAAATGACAAATTGTCATGTGAGAATCTATTTATTCATAATGTCCATGATTTGCTAGAGAAAGCATGTAATTCAGAAAGTTACAGCTGGGATCATACAAATTATTCAGCTTTTAACTCTAACTACTGAGTCATAAAAGAAAATTAAAATAACAAGTCCTGGAGCGCAATGGTTATTTAGGGCAGAGACATCCATATTCTTCTATTCATGTGCATTCTCTGCATCAGCCTCTCTTGGACTGTATCAACACCACAGTCACGGAATGAAGTGAACTTTAGCTAATTCAAACAGGAAAGCAATGTACTGGAAGTCCATCTAGCATCTTTTGGAATCAGCAGGAAGCTTAGTGGACTCCATCTGAGAAATCTTCTGGATTCTCATTTGGATCATTGCACTGATCCATTTGAAGTCTGTCCTGTAGTTTCTTGTTTTCTTTGAAAGACATACAAAGTAGGTGAGACCAAGTCATTGGCGTGGTATGGGTAACAGCCTGTACTGTAGTGATTAGTGGGATAATCAGGTAAAGGGCTCCCTCAGCCTCATAATGGTGATATTGACTGTCTCCCTAAAAGCACCCACAAAGGAGGATTCGCTAAAAGTCAAAAGAGGATCTCACATTTTTTAGTCAAAAGACAGTGGCCCACTTCAAATATCAAGATCATGTCCACAAGTAAAGAATTGGAAAAACTAATCTATTGCAAACTTGAATTCAAATTCAAAATCAGGCTTCTACCTTCTTAGTGATTTTGGCTAAGGATGTTATAGTTTCAAAGTTTCTTAGTTTTGAAATGGGATAATATTAATCTCCTTAAAATTTAAGGTCATTGGAAAGAATGTGATTTTTTTCATCAGCTTTTATTTTTAAAAAATGCATAAAGGGGTTTGGCATCCACCTTGCTGGTAGACCACTGTATCACTTGCACAGCCTTGTGTTTGATTTTAGCTCTGAAAAAGCTACACACAAACACACGAGCATACATATTTAAAAATTATAGTAAAGGCCCTACTATGTTTGAAATTTTTACACACTAACAATTTGTGCAGCAATGAAATTATAGATGTGAGATAATATTATCAATGTTTTAATTGAAAAGTAGAGCACAGATATAGTGACACATATCTCTAATCCTAGGAAATAGGAGGCTGAGGCAGGAGGATCGCAAATCTAAGATCAAATTAGTAAAACTGTCTCAAAATAAAATTTAAAAACCTAGAAATGTAGCTCAGTGTTCCCTGAGTTCAATCTGTGGTAATGCACACATTCACATACACATAGACACACACATGCATACACATACAGAAATTAAGGTCTAGCCACAGTGGCACATATCTATAATCCTTGTTGGAAGGCTGAGGTAGAATAATTGAAGGTTCAAAGTCAGCCTTGAAACTAGAAAGTCCCTATCTTGAAAAAAATTAAACCCCTGAGGATGTAGTTTGGTGATGGAATTATTATCTAGTATGAAATAAGAACCTAGTCAATCCCCAGTAACACCCCCTCATGCAGACACATGAGTGCTCTTATCATTCTGTTTGAAAATTAGGACAAAGAGATGAAAAGTAAAGCAATGCTATAGTTAACTTGAAACTTGGACAAATAGGAAACTAATGCTGTCAGATGATATTATCAGTTTAAAAATAGAGACCAGACATACTGACACACTCTATGGAGCTACTATGGAGGCTGAGGCAGTAGGTTCTCTTGTTACCATTTCTTCTCTCAGATATATTTTTTCTACCAGTTCCACTATCTATGCTTTGTGACAGTGTTGGCATTCTCATAAAATCTACCTTTAGGTGAGAGAGATTGGTCTGGTGGTGGGCTTTTGGACATACTTAACCAATCAGAACTCATTCCTGAGCCCTTTTAAATTGAGAATAACCTATAAAGTGTAATCTTTGTTGATAAGCAATATCATCTGTGTTTCTACTACTTGTGATGTTAGAAAAAGCCTGCAAGTGGCAAAGGCAAATACACAGCATCAGCAAGTTTTTTTTTTTTTTATTCTTTGTTTTCCATGGAAGATTAAGCATTCTTCCCCAGTAGAATAAAAATATCTTCAGTGTAGTATATCAGAACAGACTGGAGTATATCAGGAAGTCTTAGAATATATCTCTGCTGCTATGTTGAATTCAGTATAGGCAGAATCCAAACTGCTCTGTAAAGGTAGAGTTTGTATCATTTCACCCATGCATCCCTTCCAACTCTGCCTAAATGGAAGCTGAGAAAGGAGGTTAACTGATTCATAAGATGGGTCGTCTGGTCAACCAGATGACATTAAAGACTATCATATGTTATCTTGTCAACACAAACTACTGGTTAGGTCCCTTCTAATGGATAGTTATGTGGAAAATAAATATCCTAACATTTTCCCACTTTGATATTTCATTCACAAATCAGTCCCCTAGCATTACAACCCTACAACATGGGGACCTACAACATTTGATTATAGCCTACTATCTCTAGCCCTCCCAAAGATTTTGTTTTCAAATTACTATCCTAGTGAAGAACAACCATTTAAATGACTTTCTTTTTTTCCCTTAAGCCATAAAATTTTTACTCCACAGCTTGGAAAAGCAATATGGATCCTGGCAAAGCTCAATGTTTCTCTTCAGAGCACAGTTTCATCTGGGGAAATAATCACAGCATAGGTCTACTGTCATGTGACTCACCCACCATAAGAACGGACTTGAGCCAAGATTAGCACTTCAGATAATATGTTTGGAGTGTCTGTTGTGTATAGAAAGATTGTGCTCCAGGAATTGACAGTGACAATGTGCAGTAGTACAGCACAGGTTGTTGAGAAGCAAATGGAAAAGCAAGGGTGTTGTGGAGGGTGCTGAGGGAGGCTAAGAGGGACAAAGTAATATACGTTGCATGTTTGTGTCCAAGGTGTATGATTCTCACTCTGTTTGACTTAGGGAAAAATCTGACTTACATCCTCCTGGAATGGAATATGTTGGATAGATGGGGATTTATTATATATTTGTTCCTGCAGCCTCAGTGAGCCACATGGCTTAGTGGCAAGAACTTCATCGAGTTCACACCATAGTTCGTCCTTTGTCATGGGCCAGGTACCTCAAGATAGTTTATTGAAGAGCTAATAAATTATCTCATTTCAAATAGAGACTCCCATCCATGAGAATAAAAGAGCATGGAACATGTGAAGTTGTACAAAGCAGTGTTGTCTATTTTGTTACAATCCAATCAGCTATGGCGTGAGTTTTATTTTCATTCTGCATCCATAAGCTGCTATCTTCCAATAACTTCAGATACTTCTGAATAAGAATTTGCTTTCTATATTTTGCTCAGATTTAAATTAGTTGACTTCAAACTCATCTGAACTGCTTGACTCTTTTACTACAGTTCTGAACACATACTTCCCTAAACTCAAAACAACACACATTCATGTTTTTAAAATAGCACATAAAAATGAACTGACAATCACTTTTTGTCTTGTGTTTCTCTTTTTAGTAAGGCCTGATCACAAGGAAAGGGCAAATTGTGAAATTTGCTTCTCGTAGACAGCTGAGCTTGCAAAGAAATTAGTCACCAGCGTTTTGCAAATACTTCTATTTCCCTAATTGTCCAAAGTGTGTGACTATTAGAGTCTGAGCTATACTTACTTACTTTTGGTATCAAGTTTTATATTAACTTGGTTAGGAGTTAGGTTATATTTAATGTTTCTTGTAGATAGAGCTTTTAGAAGTGAAAGTTTCCTGTACTGTCCTCAAGTGGCTGTAGATTTCCCAAAAAACTTCCTTTAAAAGAGCCTCATAATAGGTAAAAATGAGAATTAACTCATGTCATACACTGGTATAAATTGTCAATGTTGAGTGTGATTGTGGTGTGTATATGTAATGTACCAATAAAGAATTCACTTTTAAAAAAAGAGCCCTCAAAGCTTTTTATTTAAATTGAAATCTTTATTGGTACATTACATATATACATCATGATTGCATTCCACAGTGGGGATTTGTACCAGCATAAGAGCCTCAGGCCACAGGATTGTACAGCAGCTGCACTGGAGTGGGGGAGAGGAAACGGTACACAATCCCCATTAAATCTGTCTTCAGTGAGCCTGTGTCCCTAGACTATGGCTTTCCCAAGTGTTTCTTAGTTTTTAATCATTTCCCCTCTACCAAGCTGGTGACGAAGGCTAGCATTTGCTACAGCTAAGTAATAGTCCTTAGTCTGTCTAAATAGTATAAGATTTTGATAAGGTCTCCAGTGGAAAGCAGGTCATGGTTAAAGAGAATAAAGAGAGTATATTTTCAAAGAATTACTTCTTCCCTCCCTCTGCCACAGACAGGACGTGACTTTACTTGGCTCTGCATTGTAGGAAACTAGTGGGATTCTTGGAGGTAAGGATGTTAATGTGGAACACTCTTAGGACCGCTGCCCCAGAAGTCCCATATTCTCACATTACCATGGAAGTGTTCACAGCGGTTTATGTCCCTAGAGACTTCTACTCTTGTAAGCTGATCTCTGCTGCCATTCTCTGTCTTTTCCTTTCACAAGTTTCAGGATAGTGGTTTGGCTTGAAACTTAAGTTCTCTGATGGATTCAAGCACGGCAGTTTTAGTTTGTCTAGCTCTTCTCTTGGAATAGAAACATGAAGGAGGCTGGAACTATAAGTCTCCATGTACATTTTAAAAACTGACAATATTAGGATAGTGCAGTGTTTCTTAAAGGAAAAGAAATGTATTTTTCTCTATGTCCCATTAAGTGTTGTTATACTGTTTTATTATTTTATATTAAAATTTAGAAGCAAAAATTTAGACCTAAATAACAGAAATTTAGTTTTTAAACGACTTTTGCAATGTAATACATATTAAACTTAAATTAAAAATTATATTAAGAATACTTAGCCTTGCCTTACCAATGCAAGGGCCCAGGTTTGATCCCCAGGAACCACATACAATGTTGAGCATGGAGACTCATGCCCACCAGCAATCAGAACCACATACCACAGTGCTAGGTGTAATGGCTCATGCCTGTAATCTCAGCATTTGGGTGTCAGAGGCAGGAGGGTTGCTGTGAGCTCAAGGGTGAGCTCAGGGCCAGCCTGAACTACCAGAGCGAGACCCTATCTCAAAACAAATACTTAAAAATTTAGTTAACTATATTAATTAAGATTGTGTGGATGAACCAAAACATTAAAGGTTTACTAGAAGGATAAGATTCTCCAGGCTGATATTATATTTAATCTCTTCTATATTTTACTTCAAAAATAGCTATCATAGGGCCGGGGAGTTAGCTCAGTGGTTCTGGCGCCTGTCTTGCAAGCGCAAGGACCTGGGTTTGATTCCCCGGTAACCACATACAATACTGGGCGTGGAGACTTATGCCCAGCAGCAACCAGTACCACATACCACAGTGCCAGGCGTGGTGGCTCATGCCTGTAATCTCAGCACTCGGGAGGCAGAGGCAGGAGGATTGTTGTGATATGAGTTTGAGGCTGAGCTCAGGGCCAGCCTGAACCACAAAGTGAGATCCTGTCTCAAAAAAAAAAAAAATAGCTATCATAAATGCCTGTTCATATGTAGTTATATATCCTATTATTGATAATATGTATTTTTTCTCCTTATTATAATCAGACAAAAAGCTCTTCTGCCATGGAGCTTTTCAATGTCCATCTTCATAAAATATGTTCTGATATTTCTTCCTCTGACAAGTGTCGGTTCATTTCAGATGCCCATTTTTGAATTGGGTCTTTAAATTTGGGTGAGCTGATTTTTTTGGGCTCTCTATATATTCTAGATAGTAGCCCTTTGCCTGAGAGGCAGTTGGTAAAGATCCTTTCCCATACTGTTGGTTGCCTTTTTGCTTTGCTGGTGGTTTCTTTTGCTGTGCAGAAAGAATTGTGTCATATACTGGTACAAATTCTCATTGTTGAAAGCAATCATGATGTGTATATGTAATGTACCAATAAAGATTTCAATTTTAAAAAAATACGTTCTGATACTTTTATGAATGCATTGTAGTTGGGTGAAGATAGATGTCCTCTGCATCATTATTAAAACCTGTATTTAAATCAATATCTTAATTTGAACTGTGAATCCAGAACACGAAAAATATTATCTTTGCCATTTTACCACAAATGTAGTATCTTATACATTAGTTCCAATGATTTGATACAATTTTAGTCAAAGTTCACTATTTTACTCTTACCATGAGCCCTAGATTATTTAACTCAAGTTCTTCCAATCCATCTCTATTCCATACGAACCTTTATTTGAAAACAGGCAAAATATTTTTCCCCATACTGTGAATTGAACTTGGAGCACACACACTGTATCCTTGAGCCTTTTTTTAAAATTTTGAGGTAATCTCACTGAACTGTCACTTTTCCTAGGCTGGTCTCAAACTTGTGATCCCCTTGAGTCAGGCTCTCAGAGTGCTGGGATTGTTGGAGTGTGTCTCACTGCCCAATGCTAAGTATGATCTCAAACAGCCATCAGCCTTTTATCTACATTTATCTACAAAAGCAGCAACAATAAAGTGATTAAAATTCTATCATGATAACTGAAAGCAAGGTGCCCATGTTTGTGGTTTGTTTTACCTGTCCTATTCCTGATGGGGAATTTATGGACCTCTGATCAACCCACAGTAAGAAAAATACATATCTTTCCACTCTGTGACATTCAAAGTATGTTGACTTTCAGCTTTGGGTAGTCATAGAATTATGATATTGGAACATTTACTTAAGTATATCTCTAAAGCCTTGTTTTTTTTAAATTTTTTAATCTTTATTGGTACATTACATATATGCATCATGATTGCATTCCATAATGGGGATTTGTACCAGTATAAGACATAACTTAATTCTCATTTTTTTCCCATAGCCCTACCCACCCTACCACCCCCCCATATACATAAAATTTGTTTCCTTACTTTTTTGTTACAATCTCATCATTTTCCCCCCTTCACCCTATTTTACATTGAGCATTTTCTATTTCACAATATGTAACATACAATTCTAGGACTCATTTATGTCTTTATTTTCTCATACCAGAGAAAAGATGCGATATGTACCCATCTGTGCCCTATTTATTTCACTTATGAGGATATCCTCAAGGTATATTCATTTAAGTAGAAATGATTCAAACTTATCTTTTTTATGGCAGAGTAATACTCCATTCTGTAGAAGAACCACAGCTTTTTTATCCAGTCTCCAGTTGATGGACACTTGGGTTGTTTCCAAGATGTAGCAATCACAAATTGGAGTGCTATAAACATGGGTGCACATATGTCATTGTGATATGAGTCTTTTAATTCTTTTGTGTATATACCTAGCAGGGCAATGACTGGGTCAAATGGGACCTCCAATCCTAGCTTTTTGAGGAATCTCCAAACTGATCTCCACAGGGGTTGTACGAGTCTACAGTCCCACCATCAGTGGAGAAGTGTTCCTTCTTCCCTGCAGCCTCACCAACATTTGCCGTTGGCTGAATCTGAAATGGCAGCCATTCTATGTGGAATGAGATGAAATCTGAATGTTGTTTTCATCTGCATCTCTTGAATGACTAATGATGTTGAGCATTTCTTCATCTGTAAAGCCTTAGTTTTTTAACCAGGGAAATGATCTGGCAAAGTTGTAAAATTATGAAATAATAAAATATAATTCTTTTAGACATTCTCTCTTTAATTTAACCCTAGTGTTTTTTTTTTTTTTTTTCACAGGGTCTTGCTTTGTAGTTCAGGCTGGCCCTGAGCTCAGCCTCAAGCTCACATCACAGCGATCCTCCTGCCTCTGTCTTCTGAGTGCTGGGATTACAGGCGTGAGCCACCATGTCAGGCACTGTGGTATGTGGTGCTGATTGCTGTTGGGCATGAGTCTCCACACCCAGTATTACATGGTTAATTGGGGATCGAACTCGGTCCTTGAACTTGCAAGACAGGAGTCGGAACCACTGAGATAAATCCCCAGCCCCATTTAACCCTAGTTTTATATTAAACATTTTCTACTTGGTTTTCTGGCAAGATGTTTTACCACAAGCTAATATCTAGTAGCGATTATTATGTAGTATAAAATATTTATAAGAAATCTATAAATGTAACTATATTTTGACACATGCATATACATGTGAATCACACATATTCATATATAAAGAGGGTGAGAGAAATTTTTAAAATAAAGTTATATTGATCTAAAGATGTACAATCAATTAAATAAGGAAATAGTTGGCAGTGTGGGAGTATGGCTATATACCAACAGCATTATAGAGACAAGCTAGAAATAGAAATAACTCTCATTGAAAATATCTCTCAGTTTTGGAAAGTTGGTGCATTGGTATTTTACCTCACAATTTCTATAGTTAACTTTGCTAAACCTGTAGTCCTGGCTACAGGGATATCTACGTTACCAATATGAGAAGGATTCTTCAGCTCCAGATGTCATAGGCCATGGTCCAGAATGAGATGTCTGTACAAATACTTACAAAAGAAGCAGCATGAATTTGGATATTAGTTTCAGTTCCTCTTTACCAAAAATTTTGTGATATGTCCAAGGAATAGCTTAATAGCCTTCAAGCTATTCCAAATTGGGTCAACATTTGATCTTACTTGTAGTAATGGTTAAACTCATGTCTTCATACTAACTATACCCCAGGTTTTAAAAATTTTATTTTAAAATGAAGTCTCACTATTAGCCTCAAATTTGTAATCTTCCTGCCTCAGCTTCCTGAGCAGTTGGGATAATAGGCATATTGTACTGTGCTTGGGTGATCCTAGTTCTTATTGAAAACTACTTGACCAGAAACTAAGCAACTTGCTTTACTGCTTAATACTCTTCTCTATTTATTATTTACTTATTTACTTTTAGGTTTTTAATGATGTTAGTGACTGAATACAAGGCAAGCACGCTGAGCATATGCTCTACCACTGAGCCCTAATCCCTACCCTACTGTTAGTCTTTTAGTGTTTGCCTTAAGAATGTCTGGGCTGGCTATGCATGATGGTCACCTCTATAATTTCAGCATTTGGGAGACTGAGGCAGGAGGATCACCTCAGGTTCAAAGCTAGCCTGGGATGGATAGTGAGTTCAGAACTGAACTATACAGTGAGACTCTATCTTAAAGCAAAACAAAACAAAGAATCAGATACTGCCAATTCTTTCTGCTGAACATATTGTCTTCTGAGAGATGGTGTGAGGTTGTCAGTTTTGAACATCTTACCATAGAAAGTATGATTCTTCCTGTACAGAGTTCCCAGAAGTACCTATAAAATATGAACTAAATACCTTCTCTCTGACATAGTGGTTGTAAAATTCATTAATATAACATAGCATATTTTTTATGTATGCCATACTTGAAGCTGTTGAAATGGGAGTCAGTAAATGAAATAAAATAAACACAACTCTGATGGTGTAATATAAAGTAAGGGTTTTGCCTTTCTTCTGATCCACACTTGAAACTTACATGTTCTTGGACAAAATGAACAACTTGCTGGGTGGTCAAAGCTAGGTAATGCTTTAATCAGTAGAAAGACAGCTGAAGTGAGCATTATGTTACTTTTATGAACTGGGCATTAGATCCTTTTTTGTGTGTTCTGACTTTATAACCTGGCAAAGGACACAGGAAAAAGGGTGAAGAAAAAGGAATTGAGCTTGAAGAGATAACTAGAGTTATTGCATATTACAAAGCACATGTATCTTACCAAAAAGGAAAAGTCATTGTGCCCTAATCAGTGCCTTTATTTCTTTCCTTTTCTGTTTCTCGTGTTATTTTTTAATGCCATGTTTGGGAAGATGAGTGAGTTCCTGACACATTTTGATTTTGCAAACTTGTGGGTTGAGGAAAGTGCTATTAAAACACATTGCTAAGAAAAATTTTCAACACAACTGTGTCATTTCCTTTCTTTGTAGACCAGATGCTGAAATACTATGATATAAAGATTTTAGGTTTCAGTTGCAAAGAGAAGGAAGTGGGTAAATCAGTGCTGCCTTCTTTGGAATCCAAGGTAAATGAGGTTTACTTCACTGTCTTTTTTTTTTTCAAAATTATTTCTTTTGATTGTTTGTGTCTACTTCATGTGTGTGTTTGTGTGTATGTGTGTGTAATGCAGAGACATCTTAGGATAAGTGATCAGTAACTTCCAATGAAATGTTTTCTACCACCATCAATTTTATTTGGTTGTTTTAGAAGATTATACAAAGGTTTTTTTGTTATTAAGATTTGTTGGGTAAAAAAAAAATCAGAGAAATGTGCATAAATATTCAGAAAAAGTGCTAAATATTTTGTAGTTTGAACAACAAGAAAAGTTTGACACATAATTATGCTTGTTTTGTTAAAATATTGGCTTGACTCCAAGCATAATTTAACGAATTGTAGTTACTCTGCTTTCTTTATTTTTCTCAGAGTAATTTTGGCTTTAAACTAATGCCTTATAATCTTTACTTTTGCACATAGCAAACAGTTCCTGGATATCTACTATATGCACTTGACTGCTGTAGAGGGAGGGAAGGGTACACATAGTGAAAGTTTTTACCTTAATGAGTACATGGTCTAAGGTAAAGACTCCAACAGATAATACTTGAGCACAGAAAAGTACTATAGATAACTGCTGTGAAGAGGTTGAAGCTATTTCAACTGGAGATAGAGTTATCAGAGAAAGTTTTCATGGAGCTATTAAAATTCAGGTTCCTCCTGCTAACTGGGGAGTCTTATGTAGAAGGGCAGGAGTGGTCAGCATTTGCCACTGACCACTGGAAAACAGTGGTAAAATCAAAGACACAGAACTGAGACCATGAATAGTTTCCGTGATGGTTAGGAGACACTATTCTAATCATTCACTGCCTTCTTACACCCCAGAGTCCCCACTCCCAGTGGGATGACACTGACTAGTTACTGAAGCTCGTTAGTCCTTGGTTTTGTAAGTTATAAAATGAAAAAAAAAAATCTGTGGTGCTTCAGAAAAGATAAAAACCAAGAGAAGCCCATATACAAACAATTGAGATTTTAAAATAATGACTATTCATTAACTGATAGTTTTCTGTGTATTGTGCAATTTACAAAAAATATCTGTCACCCTTGTGATCATTCTTTCTATTACTGTTTTGTTGCCAGGGATTGAACCTGGGGCTCTGAAGTTGCTTAAACTCAGACTCCTGGTGAGCTGAGCTTCACTCTCAGCCACAAAGCAACTTCTCATTTCTTCTGCAATCATATTTTATGCATATAAAGAAACTCAAGTTGAAGAAGTTAAAACATTTGCTTAAGATCATACAGCTAGACAATAACACACCCAATATTCAAAACTAGAGTTTTAAAGTAAAACATTAACACACCTTTTGCCTTCAGTATCAGTGATAAGCACAATTGCCATGAGGTAAACTGTGAATGCTTTTCACTAGAATCCATCCTGCAGATGTATTCCTGAGCCACAGACCTGCTGTTGGACAAATACTTGGTTTTGTTTTTATTTTTTAGACTTTTTAACTGTTCTTCCATGAACTAGAAGGCTTTATTTTTTTAATAAGTAAGACTGCTACAAGGTAACTGTTTAAACCTAATCTTAAGATGAAAACACTGATAATTCTAAATAGAAAACAGTTTTAGAAGAATGTATAGACACTATAAATAGACAAGCGGTAAACATGTAATACATATGAAGAACTTATTTTCATATATATATATATATATATATATATATATATATATATATATATAAAAGAAAGCTCCCTGGGGGATATATATGAACAATGGATATAAATAGACAATAATCCAAGAAATACAATAAATAACCAATAATCACATATATATGTCTCTTCCACATTAATTAAAAAAAAAAATGAAACTATCTAAAGAAACTAGACCCTGAGGTCCTAACTTCTCTTGAGTCTAAGAGTGTGGGGCCAGAATGGGAAACACATGAAACTCCATTTCAAAAACAGAAAAAAAAGGGGGCGAGGGGGAGGGAAGGGGGAGGGAAGGGAAGGGGGAGGGGAAGAGAAGAGAAACTACCTTCAGTATCATTAAACTGTTACACAGAGCGCTCAAGTTTAAAATTTTAACACTCATATATGACTGAAAT
Organism: Petromus typicus; assembly: GCA_004026965.1. Classification (NCBI taxonomy): domain Eukaryota; kingdom Metazoa; phylum Chordata; class Mammalia; order Rodentia; family Petromuridae; genus Petromus; species Petromus typicus. The sequence goes on along the minus strand of PVIR01001872.1, from coordinate 83,719 downwards.
ATTTAAAAATATGTATGTAGCATTATTTTAAATAGTGAGGCAATAGATACCAAGAAATCCAAAACAGTTTTCCTATGGCTGGTGGATTGAACATAAGGTGAACTTTTGTTAAGAAACATTTCAGCAGAATAAGAATAAATTATGAACATCATTTATAACATCACAGTTTTAGTATAGTGAATAGTTATATCTATAAGATACATATTTGATGAATTAGGATATAGCTCATTATTTTACAATTGAAACAACTTGAAATGTAAAAAAATATACATTTTTTGTGGAAAGGCACATCAAATATGTGTCAACTGTGTAATATATATCTATCTGTACAGATTCAAATTTCATGTGAAAAACGAAGGTATTTTTCTTATATTAGGGTGATCTGATGCAGCAATTTTTTACCAATTTATTTTTGATGTCACAATGTTTTATCATAAAAATAGTAGAAAAATAGAGGATTGTTAGCTTTGAAACTTTCCTGATTTTCCTTTTGTCACTTCCATAAACTTTTAACCTACTGTAGCTAAGCTGACATTGTAGAAATCCACTTCACTTCTCATGAGAACATACTTTTAATAGATTTTACAAAACCGCAAGATTTCACAATCCTTTATCAGTGCACTGACATTTGATTGGAAAAGTAAACGTAAGTGAACTTGGTTTTTCTGTAACTCTGGAAATGTTATTGAAAGGCACATTTGAATGGTCTGCATTGGTTATTGGATCTTAATAGGTCTTGTGTATATTTATACTCATTTAAATATTATAATTAATAGAAAGAAGAGCCAAAATAACTTGATATTTTAATAGTAAATCCCCCTAAAATTAAATGGAGATACTGGAGGTGAAATATTTTTGTTTCAATTTGCTAGTTACATATAATTCAGAGAAAAAAAAAATTTTACCCAGTATGTAAAAGAAGAATTCAGTATTAGTAAAATTTGAACTTTGCTTGAGGCATAAACTGAGATAAAATCTAGTGATCTTGCTAAAGATTTTGGTGCTTATTTATCTCTGAAACTTTAAAATGATACACTTTGCACGAAGTGGTCATTTTCTATGAGTTAGAAACTCTCTGGTCTCTAACCAAAAGAGATGAAAATTCATGTCTTAAACCTAACTTGGGTGCAGAAGGACATGTGTGCAACTAGACAAAAAAGGGAAGTAATACATTGCATTAGATTGTGATACCAGCCAGAGAGGGAATGGAGAGTACATTATCCATGTACATTCTTTGAGTCATGTCCAACCATAGGTTGGCCTCAAACTCCCAGGAGGGCGCAGGCTGGGCTTGAGTTTGGAATCCTGTACTTTGGCCTTCCTCCACATAGGTTGTTTTCAACTATGATACCTGCCTCGTGCCTCCCACTCCATGGCAAACCACAGAAATCTTGACCTAAGTTTGACAGTAAGCCATAAGACCTTGCTCACCCAGGGGCAGCTGGTGTCATAGCTTGGAGGAAAGAATGCTGCACAGAGAGCCCAGGTGAGCTTTCCCAGATTCCCCACTCAGGCTATGGGCAGTCATAAGCGATGGTGCCTCTGCAGTGCAGCCTTCTTGGAAAATCAGAGGGACAGATTTCTGAGGGCTTCCAGACAGCTGAACATGAGGAGGTTCCTGGGGGCGGTGTTGGGGGGGTTCCATGGCCCTTCTCTCACACCTCCCTCTGTGCTTCGATTCATCATGTATTTCCTTTATAATAAACTGCTAACAGAAGCGGATTGATCGGTCTGATAAAGAGGTGCAGGATCTTCATTTACAGTTCAGTCAGCAGCTGGAGTGAGATCAAGCGGGGCTTGTAACTGCTGTGGGAAGTCAAGATGTGGTGGTGGTTTGGGGGACTCGACACATGAGGATTTGGAGCTGTTTTTAGGTCGAGAATATTAGTGCTGAACTGGGTTTAGTGACACTCAGCGGCACCCAACTGCAGAATCAGAGGAGAAATCCACCCCCCCCCCTGCTGTACTTTACAATTTTAAGTACCATATCATGCTCAAAACATCATGAAAACCTGTTCGCCTGTTGTGCTGAGGGGGAAGAGATGTGGTGCAGAAGAAGGTTGTTCTGGAAGCTGTGTGGGGAGTGAAACAATGTAACACAGAAAAAGGACGTGAGTTCAAGAGGTGCTAGAAGATGATAAGGCTGGAAAGGGACAGTTTTGGCGAAGGATAAGGAGCAGTCAGCTCCTGCGTTGTGTTTGAAAATAAAACCCTCAGGATCTGATGAGGTTAGGTACGGAGGACCCTGAGCAGACTGTGCAGCAGTTGCACAGTAAGTCTAGAGTTAAGAAGAGAGAAGCAAGAGAAGACTGAGAGAACCTTCAGCCTGTGGGAAAGCAGCAAAGCTGGTGATATCAGGGAAAGGGTCCAGAGAGAGAGAGAGAGAGAGAGAGAGAGAGAGATGAGAAGCGGGCTCTGGCTCGCCCTCCGCAGGCTGGAGGGAGATGAGGAAGAACACCGGGGAAGAAATGGGACTCTGCTCTCCATTTGTCTCAGAGCAACCTTCGTTCAGTTCCTCTCAGGGGAACCCATAATCGCGAACAGACTTTGGGCACACGTACATACACGCCAGGCTACACATTCATCAGACATTGAGTACTGACTCGTCTCCTGAGAGACTGCTTCTGCTTCTACCATGCAAGTAGGGTCACCTTCCCACGACATGTCGCAGAAGCTCCTCGTGCTTCCACGTCTATTTTCTTCTGCATCACCTCCACTGTTTTATGTCTCTCATAGTTGTCTAACAGTTCTCCCATATCTTTAGAGCCAGAAATCTCCCTCTAGTCATACACTAAGTACGTGTGTCATTTTTTTTTTCTGAAAAAAAAAATTTTTACTCTTTGATTTTGTCTTATATTCTCTGATGAAGCGGTATGTTTTGATATTTTGTTATCATTCTGCCTTGTGATGTTCTTATACCCTTGCTACCACTCAAGGTACCCTGGCTGGGGTAAGTGAAAAAGAGCAAAACCCCAAATTACAGTCAGCTGAATAAGGACAGAATCCAAGCAAGTCAGAAGTTGCCACGTCATCAGATGTGGGTCTTGTTAGGTGGGCGTGGTCTTGAAGTACACGGGCCTGAGTCATGTGATTCCACTGCACAGTGAGGGCGTGATGACAGTAACCGGCTATGATAATGAGTGGATGAGATGCCAACATCAGAAATCCTGGGGGAAAGAGCTTAGTTTGAAAAACAGACCGTTGTCTCTAATTCTATCATTAAAAAAAAAAAAAAAACATTTTATCATGAAACGAGAGTTCAACTAATTATAATGGAACACCTGGTAAACTGAAAGTAGTTGCAGTCACTGATGTTAGACCGGATCCCAGAGAAACTAAAAAGAAAGTAAGAAAAGTAGCAAGAAAATGTCAGCATGCCTAATAGTGCTCTTTTTGATTAAACTACTTGTTTTTTATTCTGCAAACAATATATGTCAATATATTATGCACTTTGTAATGAACCAATCCATGCTCTGGGTTCCAGCAGACATCAAGCTGAAATCACATCTTCCAAAGAAGCAGGTTGGGGGGTGGAGGCACGTATTTTTTATCTTTCCACTCATTAGATTCTGGCATTTGTCTCCTTTCCTGTCCACTACGCTTGTCAGAGGTGTTATGTAGACCAAATGTGATCGTTTAGGCCAGACTTTGCCTTGAGAGTTTTCTTTGTGAAATGATTTGTAAGCCTGCCTAAGGAAGTTACAGTTTGAAAGAGAGCAATAAAAAAAATGCTTACTATTATCATCATAAGCTAAAATAAAGATAGATCAAGGAATGAAATTTAAAGAAAAAATTGAATCTATTCTGAGGCAAAAGAGAAAAAAAACAAAATATTTTACTAGATGTCTTTTGTAATATTAGTAATATTAATGCAGTTCACTATAGCTAACTGTTCTTTCAGAACAGTTTTTCTTTAGCTGGATAATGATTTCAAGATTTGAAGCTGGAGAGTCAAATTGATTTCTGCAATCAGAAAATTTAAAAAGAAAGTCATTGCATAAGGTTCTTCCAGCTAGGAGACTCTACAGCCTTTGGCTGGGCGCTGGGCCTCATTGCTTGCTTCTGCAGTGCTGATACACCTGGAACTCCTATGCTATTCATGGCTTCATGCTTTCTAACACACCTTCTGTTGTCCAAAAATCTCACCCTGGATTTCTGCTCATTTTTCCCAAACATTGATAAAGCATTATCTTTTTCTGTGCTTCCTCCAGTGGTTAATCTCTCCCTTTTGTATGAAGCTTGTGTCTGCTGTTTACTTATCAGTGTCAGGTGGTTGTTTACAAAGGTTTTTTCATTCCTTATTCGTGCTTATGATCTTCGGAAGGCTGGGAATGTGCTGCACACGTTGCTCTCAACCTCCTGCTCATTCACATGGTGCTCATCATGATGATCTGAAAAATGACTCAGCAAATGTGCAGACAAAAATCACAGTTATGCTACTTTACTGAGACCCAGATTAGATCATTGTATTTTAATTCTCCAAAATATCACTTCAAATATAAGTTGTGATAGAAGAATTTGTATAGATTTAATAAGGGACAGGTCTCTCTAATGAATGGATAATGAATCATACATTTTATCGTGCTTTGTTTATTATTTTTGTTTGTCTTTTTCTCACAAAACAGAAGAATTTAGGACCTATTCCTCCTCTACCCCAGCCACTTCACCCAGGAAGACAAATCATTTTAAGAACATAGTCCATGGACAGATCAACAGAGGGCTGGTAGAAATTCATGCTAAAATGACTGTTTTCAAAGACTGTCGTAACAAGCAGCCAAATAAACCATCTCTGAGAAAGACTTTTAAAAGTATGTGGATAGACCTTGAGTCACAATTACTATTGATGAATTGATGAACATTTTCCTATGATGATTAGCCCTTCATGTTCTGCTTGGATTTACAGTTGGTGTCCTGAATTTGCCTCTATGACCCTTTAAAACTCTGCACTGCTAAATCCTCTGCTCAGCATTTGCCTTATGTTATGCTTGAGCAGGGATTCACTGAGCCATTTTCCCAGCTGTGATTAAATTTATAACCATTCATGTAGATTTATAAGTTTTGACCACTGCTCCCCCCCAAAAAATTCAGAAACTCTAGAATGAAGTCCATCAGCCTCTTTTTATGAGATATTAGGATAGATTCCAATATATATTCAAATAGGTAAAGGTATATTTATTGTCAGAATAGTGTTTATACTTTTAAAGGGAAAAGAAGAAAGAAGGGAAAGAAAAAGAAAAAAGAAAGAAAGAAGGAAGGAAAGAAAGTTTCTTTTTCCTATGTTTCCCAACCTAGTTAATCAACTTTATTTTTTAAAACTCATAAACAGATTTATTGGTAAAGAAAAAATTTTTTATGAAGCTTCTCTTAATGAATTCAATCCCTAACTTCTGATAAAAGATCACAGAAAATATTTGTTCCAAATGAGCATAACTATTTGTTCCTTTAAGAGAAATTATCTTTTTCTTTTCTGCTATATTATAATTTCTTGTTATTTGAAAAATATGAATATTTTTAGTTAGAAAACCTATTCTTCCTCACAGTCAAAGAGCAAATATTTACAAACACAGATACCTAGTTTTGTATAGAACCTAGTTTTGTATAGTTACATGACTAAGTTCCTGGTAAATCTTTTGATGTTAAGCCCAAAACTCCATTGACTGGTGAGTGGATAAATTATATACATTTTTTTTCTATAAAATGGAGTACTATATAGCCATGAAAAGATAAACTTTAGACACTTATAGCTAAATGGATGCACTTTAAGGCCATATCATTAGTGAAATAAAGATCACAAAAGTATAAATACCATATTGTTTCTCTAGTATGATAAACAGAGGTATAAAGGAAGTCCAAAATGTACGATAGGTATTGTGAAATAGGAAGAAAATGTTCAAAAGGGAAGAGAAATGGGGAGAGCATAGAAGGGAAAGAAAAATTTTGATGGTGAAAAGGACAAAAATGGGAAAAATGCTTATGTGTATAGGGGATTAGGGAGATTGAAGGGAAGGCAGAGGAATGGGAAAAATAATAATCAAAATATATTATGTACAATTTCAATGATGAATATGATCATAATGTGTGCCTAAAATGTATCAATAAACTCAATAAAGAGAAAATATGGATTTAGTTTAAAAATAAAAACTTCTGCATAAATTTTATATATGCTATAAATGACAGAAGTTAAAATTAAATAATTAGTTGCCTTTTTTTCCTTGCTAGATTTTAATTTTGATTACAAAATTCAATTTGGAGTATTCTTTGAGAGGAGTTAGCCCTATCCTGTGGATGTAATCTGTTTTTCTCTGACTGACAGCAGTATGGAACGGCGGAATGTCTTTCTTGAGGAGCAGGAGGAATCTGATAGGTATTCTGATTCTGTGAAATTTGATGCTCGCTCCATGACAGCACTACTTCCTGCCAGTAAGTAGAAGGGGAATAGGGTACTGAGGGTAGCAGGTGCTTGTTTAGTTTTCTAGGGCTGCTCTAAAAAAAAAAAAAGATGTGGTTTACTAATACAGGATGAACCAGCATGAGGAGTTTAACTATAGAATAAACATTGTCTCAAAAAAACCCAAAAAAACAACCAAACAAACAAACAAAAACAGTGCTAGAGGATGTAGCTCATGAAAGAACCCTTGATAATGAATTAAAAGTGAAAGAGATGGTGATATATGGGTTCCAGGGTTAGTAAACTTGAAAGGTAGACTGTCCCATCTGGCTTGTGTGATGGATTATATTTTTCCATTTTCTTTCCTTAATTCTGCTTTTGAAATTATTCTCTGACAATCCCTCATACAATGTCAGATATTGCTTTCAATTTAGAAGTTTGGAATTAGAAAATAAAAGTCACTCCTTTTTGCTGAACAATAAGATAAATGACATGAGGGGAAAACTTAAATGTATTCAATTTATCAAAGAAAAGTCTTCTGAAGTCATTTTCCCTCCATATCAATGTATTTTTCCCACCATTAGCATCCCATTTTATGAATTATTATTCTATATAAGACTAAATCTGGAATAAAAGTAAAAGATAATTGTTACTTTAATGTGTCAAGGGTGGGCCTCAGTGATCAATAGAAAAGCTTAATAATTATAAATCATTTTGTTTATTTCATTTTAAAATAATTTTATATTATATCCAAATTATAAGAGACATCACAGTATAAAACTACTAGGATAAAACTTGTCAAGAAAATTAATTTTGCTTAAGACATTATAAATATTTCTCTTCTCTCATTAAAATATGAAAAAACTACAACTATTGGGGAATTTTTTTTTTTTTTTTTTTTAGGTTTTTTGAGACAGTGTCTCGCTTTTTTGTGGTTCAGGCTGGCCCTGAGCTCAGCCTCAAACTCACATCACAATCCTCCTGCCTCTGCCTCCCGAGTGCTGGGATTACAGGCGTGAACCACCACGCCTGGCACTGTGGTATGTGGTACTGGTTGCTCCTGGGTGTGGGTCTCCACACCCAGTATTGTTATGTGGTTATCGGGGAATCGAACCTGGGCCCTTGCGCTTGCAAGACAGGCGCCGGAACCACTGAGCTAACTCCCCGGCCCTATTGGGGAAATTTTATACAGAATACATTGCCACATGAAATACAGAGAAGAAAAAAATTTATACTTGCATATATCAATGCCTTTGTTGAAATTCACCAGCTAACCCCATAAAATGAGATAAGCAGAACTTGTAGATTTTTAGTTATGGATAAATCAATCAACTGTTCACAGTGAGTTCTGTATTAGCCTTTTCTTTTTACTTGCTATTTTATACACAAGGATCTAGTGTACTTCTTTTTGAGTCTAATAGGTGATTACAAAAAAGTCTCTATTCTAATAGACAATTACAGAATTTTAATCAAGTAAGAAGAGCAAGATGTCTAACATCATATTGGGATTATTTTCTTTAGATCCTAAAAATGGCCTCCAAGAGAAACTGAAGTCCTTCAGAGCCGCTCTCATCGCCCTCTACCTCCTGGTGTTTGTCCTTCTGATACCTGTCATTGGAATAGTGGCCGGTACAGTGTGGTAGAATCCAAGTGGCATCCTGTGTGCTTTATGTGGTAGATTCAGAAAGCAGTTTTCATTTACAAAGTGTTCCTCAAATGTACTCAATTAAAAAATAATTTCTGCAGTGCTAAATGGAGACTGACTCTTAAAAGCAGGAAAAATAAAATAGAGTAAGACAAACATACATATTTGTGAAAGCCATGTGGGAAAACTTAAACTACTTAAAAGATACACTATCTTTTAAAGTCCTATATATTTCTAAGAATGGGCCACAAAATTTGTGACAAGTATTCTTGTCCAATGTTAAAAAAAATATGTTCACAATGCATAGTTATAAAAATAAGCCTATTGTGTAGAAGATCTTATATATCTATTATTGACAGAAGAAAAAATTATAAAATAATGACCTACACCTCATTTAATATTTGTACAGCTTACATGGACATATGTTTCACGATTGTTATTTAAAACATCTCTAAAAATAAGATTAAAGCATTCTTTCAAGTAAAGACATAGATTTTTCTCTAGATGTGTATTTCTCTTGGAGTCTAGGAATGAATTGTAGGACCAGTACAAGAGTGGGGGGCTTTCATATACTTACACCATATTGTGCAGATTATTTTCCTATGTAACATCTCATGTGTTTGGTAGACATTCAGGTTTGTATACTTTACTTCTAAGCTCTTCTCAGCGGCTGATAAAGTGCCTGGCCTTACTTCTGTCAAGGACTAGGCTTTGAATAGAATACTTTTCTAAGTCCACGCTAATTAGCCTTATGAGAAAGCACTCTTAAAATACAAGACTCAACTTCCTGGTAAGAGAATTTAAGAAATTATTCAAAAGCAGAACCAAAACTCCTCTCTGAAAAAAATAGCAATATAAGAATATTGTTTTAAACATATTCTCAGTCCAGGCATTGGGCAACAAACTTTCAATAAATTATCTTAGTATACTTTTGTAGTTAACCTTTGAGCATGCTCTATAATTGTTCTCATTATGGACACAAGGAAACAGAAACTCTTCAGTAATAGAGCTGCAATTCCCATCTATAAATTCTGGATACTAAACTCTGGTGTAGTGACTCCTGGTGTAATTATATTTTTATAACAAAATATTTTTTGCCAATTTAATAACAGCTGCAACTGAAAAAAAATCTCAAAATAATGTTGTCATGATTTTATCTAGGTAAATATATTCCCACATGAAAATAAATTCATTTTAGCCACTAAAAATAAACAAAAATTCAATTTGAAAATGTATTTCATCCACAACCATCAAACCCACAAGCAAACAGCCATTTGTTTTTAGAAGGACTTCATGTGTCTGAAATTAGACTGAATTAGTCTGAATTTAGCCAACTTCCTAATGAACCAGGTGATCTCTTGCATTGTCTGCATATGTTATCTGTAGTCTTAATGCATAATTTAAAGATATGTCATTGGTTGGGATTATGAGCTATGTACCAGTTAGAATTTAAATACATATCATTTCTTTTCTCTAAAACAGAACCTACACTTCCAGCCTGGGAGAGTAAAGCTTTTGATAGGTCCGTGTAGAAATCAGACAGAAATCTTAATATAATTATAATCAACTTTAAAATCCCTTGGGTATTAGAGAATACCTCCAATTCTGCACATTAGTTCTAGAGCTAATTACCATTGATATAATTCAGTTTGTTTTGTAACACTAAAATAGGTATCTACGAAGATTAACTGGAAGATAAAAAAGACTCCGACTTTTTAAATTCACACCAATATCAAATTCACTAGAATTTAAAAAAGAACTCACAGTGTCCATCAGATACTCTAATAAACAACTGACAACCCATCTAGTAAGTTGTAGACAAAAATATTTTTCCAAAGGAACACAAATACAATGCATATCTTCATTTGCTATTAAAGAATTGCAAATGCAGACACTATCACTGAAATGGTAGAACTTAACTTTGTTTGGGAAATATGAATTGATAGATGAAATAAAATATCATATTGGAAAATCTTCTTAAATTTAATGTGCATCATATAGTGAAAGATGTTTTCTTAACTAAATGATCTACTCCACATGCTACCTTTCCCTACTGAAGCTGGTGAGTCCCTGTCAGACCATTACAATGCAGTGCTGTCCAAGAGCAATAGGATACAATCTAAAGTTGATGAATGTAAATTGCTAGAGATACTAAAAATGCTTCACTCAAAATAATAAAAGATATTGGGTAGAAAAATATATTATCTACATGAAAAAGGAAACAAGATCTGTAGAATCAGATATAATGTTTTCTCATTGGAGAGGGTTTTAAACATATTCCCCTTTTTGATGTGAAAGAGCAAGGTAATAAAATAAGATCTTTCCAATAACAATTAAGAAAAGAGATTTGGAAAATAGGTGCTCTGGTATTGCTTACCAAGCTATAAGCAGAATAATTTTAACACTTTGTTAAAGAAAGTATAGTTTAAATGTTTCATTAGGAGCTAAAGAAATAAGCAATGCTATTGTCACCATTATAAATAATATCAGAATGTTATCACCTACAGTTTATTAACTTAAATAGGCTAATAGTAAGTGAATTTAATGAAGAAAAAATAAAATATTTTCAATATTGGAATTTAATTGTAATTATAATACTTATTCTCAATATGATCACAGTTACAGTAAGTATGCTTATCAGGCACCTTGTTTAACTAAATGTGGTGAATACTACGGGGACTGAACTAAGACACTATCTTCCATGAATAGGCACTGTGTAGTGGAGCAGGGTTTTCATATGTGCCAATTTGTCTAGTAGAGGATTTACATGCTTGATTTCACTGTGGATTAGGCTCACATCACTGTTGAGGTAAATATTGTTTTGACCTCTTTGAAGAATTGTAAGCAAAGAAAGGTTAAATGTTACCCAGTGAGGAGTGGAGTGAATTCAAGAATCAGGCAACCTGGTCCTATATTAAACAGACTACTCACATTTATGTAGCAAATATCTTGAGTTAGACATGGGAGTCATGTACACCCATGTTTATAGCAGCTCAGTTTGTAATTGTTAAATCCTGGAAACAACCCAAATGGCCACCAGCTGGAGACTGGTTAAAAAAGTTGTGGTTTGTTTTATCAAATGGAGATATGCTTTTAAACCATATAAAGTTATTTCTTTTTTTTCCATATTGTAACTAAAATACTTGCATATATACAGATGATAAATATCTACATAGAGAGATTTAGAAAAATAATAAAATATTAACCATTATAGTACTGTGTTTAACTTTTACTTCATTTTTAATATATTACACCTTTTTTAAAAAGTTAATGTTTCTTTTCTTTTTGACAACTATATTGCAAGTTTTCTTAGATCATTTTGAAAGGATATTTAGCTTGTTTAGATGACCCGTGTCCATTCAGAAATATATGTCAAAAGCTCAGTATGCTCCTCAAATGAAATTTAAAAGAACTATTCTTCAGGACATAATTTATGTCAAGATTTTTCATCAAAATATTAAATATTAGGAAAAGAGAACCAAATTAGATATAAAGATTTTGTTAAATAAATCTGGTAAATCAACACACAGAACATAATAGGATTATTAAATTACTTTTACAGAATAATATTAGATAATATTTAACTATTGATCACATAATATTCAGTTAAAAATAACTTGCTGATTATATATAAAATAAATATTTCTTTGAATACCATAATAGTAGAAACAATCTGTTTTGAAACACAAAACCCAACTTGATTAGCAGGAAGTTTTATGTAGATAGAAGTTCAGGAGGAATGACATAACCCTCTGACAATATCCAGTGTAAAGTGGAGAAAGAAGAATCATTCTACAGAGGATGATTCAGTAACCTAATGTGTGAAGTCAATACTCAATTCATGCTAAGATTCAACATGTTATAATGGAAGAAAATAAAATAAATGAAGTGGAATGATATAAAATTGAATTTTTATGCATTAAAGGATATAGGTCATGATTTGGTTTTTATTTACCTAAATATGCAGCTCATCATTTCAAGTGGGAAATGAAGAATTGTACAGTTGGTTCAGTTTATGAGAGTGAGATATCTCAAAGACTGGGAAGACAAACTGGCAGTGAAGATGAAACGAGATTTCGAGAAAGTATTTTGGAACACATTGACAACATTAAGAAGAGAATCCAATACATTTCAGATTCAGAAGCCAAGTTCATAGATTCAGCATACTTCCAAAATTTCAGTGTGACAACCAATCAAAGATGGAGTGATTCTCTTCTGCAGCTTGGTAATTTGGTTTCCTCCATCCAAGAACATGGAAAAGCAGTAGATGAAATAGCCAAATCCTTAGTACGTTTGAACATCACTCTGCTTGATTTACAACTCAATGTAGAAACACTGAGTGCTAAAGTCCAAGAGACTACACTGAAGCAACAAGAGGTAAGAGCTGTTGTATTGCAAGTTTCTTTTCTGAAATTAAGTCCATCCAGATCCCATATCTCAGGCAGTCAAGGGAAGAATAACATACAAACCCTATTTAACATCATGCTTTCCCCCCTGACTCTTCTGGTAATCTGACTACAAGGTTTCAGGTGTTTTGATGTAGTGCGTTTCCCAGACTCCTAGCAAAATGGATAATTATTTTCCACTGTATATACAGTCCTTGAAGATATTTTAATTTTATATCTATATATCTATTTTGACTAAAATGACTGAGTTAAGAAATTGTTCATTTTTATAATTTTTCAGGTTATTCTATTCAAAACTTTGGAATTCTTACATTTTCATTTTAAGTAGTCCCAAGATACGTCAACACTCTTTAAACATGGTATGTTGTTGGCAAGCATACAGATATGGATAGATAGATGGATAGATATAGATATACTATTATAGTGTCTTGTCAAAGCCAATTGTAAGTTTTGGACTATTATAGTTGATCTGTATAAGTAGTCACATTTGTGAATTTCACAACCAGTATTGCTTTATCATCAAAAGTATGGATATCTTATTGACATGAATACAAAACTGAAGTTTAGTTTATTTTGTTATTTTTAAGAGTTAGTACCATTACTAAGTATATTGATAACTAAAACTAAAGAACGTTTGAATAATGCATGGTAACATATACAATTATAGTACTAATGTATTATCATCCCGAGATTATAGAGCATAGTAATGAACACTTACAATATTATCATAATAGGATTCAATGTAAAGTTTTTCTTTCTATGAAAACTATGATAGTAAATGTCTTGGAGAAACATGACAAAGCAAAAGCACTAGCATAATCAGGCGGCAGAAGGACAGATATCTCCTCATATTAACACCCCAAGAAAAAGACAATCTAGTGCAGTTTTCAGTATTTTGTGTTGTACTAGATAAAAACACTGAAGGCATTGGGGACCATATGTCTCTGTCATCTAAATTTAGCATGAACACAGCCAGCAAAGATATTATGTATAGAAATATAGAAATCTTTGGCCCAACAAGCTTTATTTATAAAAATAGCCCATAGGTTGAACTTGGTCCACGAGATATAACCACATAACTTCTAGAGTGTTCTGTGTCAACTGTGGTTAAAATTTGCATTATTTTCACTTATAAATAAGAAATTATAAATCAAATCAAGTATTTTTTAACTTTATCATTGCTAAGTAAATCTGTTTTCCCATGGGAAATAAATACTTAGCTAATACATCACTGCATAAGTGAAAAATTAATCTTATAATAAGGTATTTAAGACCTTAGATCTTAGTGTGATAGCCTATATTTGCATCTTTAGTTAAACCATTTCAGTATCATTAGAATAAACCTAATTTGGATAGATCCATTCTTGGAATGGTTATTTTCTGTATAAAATCATCATTATAACGAGTGACTTTAAAAATGGATGAATTAAAATATATCTAAAGTTATTACATTATTTAAACCAATTGAATTTTTGACTAAAATGACTAAGCAAGTGAAGGAATTGTTCATTTTTATAATTTTTCAGGTTTGATTATTCAAAATTTTGGAATTCTTACATCTTCATCTTATGTAGTCCCAAAATGTGTCAATACTCTTTAAATATGGGATATTGTTGGCAAACTTTTCTCAACCCAACCTTAATATTTCACTCCTTTCTTTGTTATGTTTCACAAAATCTGACTGATATTCTTTCCCATACTGTTAATAACAACGCAATTGTTTTAAAAAAAAAAAATATATATATATATATATATATATATTTTTTTTTTTTTTAGGTTTTTTGAGACAGGGTCTCACTTTGTAGATCACACTGGCCCTGAGCTCAGCCTCAAACTCATATCACAGCAATCCTCCTACCTCTGCCTCCCTAGTGCTGGGATTACAGGCATGAGCCACCATGTCCTGCACTGTGGTATGAGGTACTGATTGCTGCTGGGCGTGAGTCTCCACGTCCAGTATGGTATGTGGTTACCAGGGATCGAACCCAGGCCCTTGTGCTTGCAAGACAGGTGCCAGAACCACTGAGTTAAATCCCCGGCCCATGATTGATATTTTTAAAAATAAAAGGCCAAAAGAATATGAGAGACAGAGAAAGATAAAGTGTCAGCTATAATAGATTTTTTATTGAGTTGAACAGAAAAGAACTATTACCTAATGTAGCAATATGATCAGAAGCAAGAGAGAAAATGGGTGAGATGGAGTTAAAAACCTTTGCAGAGTGGTAGTATCTTAGTCAGAGAGGTTTATCCAAGGCATGATTATTGCTAAAAGAAAATTTCTGACAATGGAATTCAAAAGACACTTGACTTGGTAATGTGCTAAGCCCCCCAAAAGATGAGAATATCTCTGAGCACACACTAAGTGGCACATTGCAACCAATTGGAAAACTTTTAGAAGGAAAACTTTCAATAAAAAGCTAAGTTAAATGAATGTCCAAATCCATAAAAACTGTTTGGAAAAAAGACTTGAGTATAATACTAACATTTTACTTATTAAAGATAGACTAATTAACTTAAAGGAAAAAGGAAGAAAACTGATACTATATATGGGTATTGGGGGTGAAATTTATCATTTTTATTTTTTGTAAGAAGACTGTAAGGCTCAAAAGTTAAATGTGTATTTCTAACAATGGCAGTCTTGGTTGAGTGTGAAGGGTGTGTATCAATGTTGTTCAGGATTTTGAAAAGCATAATCCATTTTCTGCCTTCCAGAAAAAGTAATTCTAAGTGAAACTCTTCAAATGTGGGGACCATGGGAGGTTTTCAACAATGATTCCAGGTTTATAAGTAGTAAAATTACTTGCTCGTTTGAAACTATAAGACATATTTGCAACAATTTTTAGGCACTTAAGTTAAAACTTAAGTTTTAGGCATTTAAGTGTTTAAAAATGCCTATACATAATCAAAGCATAGACATGCATTTTTAAATATGCCACAAGGAAACTCATTAGTTTGCATAGTTAATATATACTAATAAAATAGAAACACTTAAATATATATATTATATGTTATATATAAAATATAATTTATATATATTTATATTATATATATATATAATTTCCACTAAATTATATGGTGGATGGGATTGAAAAATTTTGGATACTTAATCAAAAGAAGAAAAGGTTTATAACCAAATAACTAATATTTTAAAGTAGCTTTCTAATTTTTGCATTCTTCTTCCATAGTGTTCCCAAAATATTCTTTTTTTAAAGTTACCTTTATTGGTACGTTATGAATACACATCATAATCACATTCAACATTAATAGTTTGTACCAGAATATGACATGACTTGATTCTCATTTTTTCCCTTTCCCCTTCTACCCTGCTGTTGGGAGCCGTTTCCTACAGTGTCATGGCTGCCCATGTAGGAGAGAAAAAGTTGGCCTGATTTCTGGATCAGAGCCTGACATTGTCTACTTTTCTCAAGGATAATTACTGTCCTTGCCAGGTTAAACTAAGAACCTTGACACACCCTCATTTCAGGTTAAACTAAGAACCTTGACACACCCTCATTTCAGATTAAACTAAGAACCTTAACACACCCTCGTGCCAGATTTAATTAAGAATATTGTCAATGCACCCCGCCCACCAGTTCTTTCATTAACTTTTTTTTCTTTTCTGTACACGTGAACAAAACTAGTCGGCTCAAGGGCGGCTCAAGGATAGTACTAAAGAAATGTATAAAAGAAGGCTGTTAAATAAACGTGGTGTTCATTCGGTATTGACTGGTGAAACCTTCCAAGCCCCGCTGTCCTGTCTTTACTTATTTCTCATCCTAAGCCCCTCGGCTCAGTTACCCCATTGCTCTGCCCGGCTGACACCGCCATACCCAGCGGTGAGACCCCGGCACCCTGCATCCCTGCCCGCCCTATATACACAATCTTTGTTTTCTTTTTTCTTTATTATTACCACATTCGTTTTCCCCTCATTATTTACCCTTACACTGTTTCCTTTTAAATATTTTCTACTTTGCAATATCAACCATACATACTACAACTCATTTACAACTTTATATTCTATGTCTTATAGAAATCTGAACTTCCAAGACTTTTTCAACTTATATATTCAATAATTACATTGTAACAAAAATTGTGAATGCTCACTATCCTTCACAGGACATTAACAAATTGGAAGAGAGTGTGTACAATGTATCAGCAGAAATTAAATCTCTGAAAGAAGAACAAGAACATGTTGAAGAGGAAATAAAGAGAGAACTGAAAGCTCTGAATAATATCACCAATGACCTCAGACTCAAGGACTGGGAACATTCTCTGACTTTGAAAAATATCACTTTGATTCAAGGTAAAATGCTCTGCTAATTCCCCAGAGAAAATCAGGTGTCAAATTAACATATGACGTTTGGGATTTGAAGTTCTGTGATTTAAATACCCTTCTTTTATTCATAAATGGCTGGAAAGAATCTCAAAATTCGAGCAAGCATGGTAAGGCTAACCCGCAGCTACCTGCTAGATACAAAGGACTCCATGCTCTACCTCCATGTCCTGTTGATGAATATCCCAAGTGTACTAGAGACCAAGACAAGTTTTATATTAGTCCAAAGTTCTCTCTTTGTGCACAAACTAAATCTGTTAATTCTGTTTTTCAAACTGTCTAGATTCTTTTTTAAAAAAATTGAGTTTATTGGCACAATTCAAGTGTGCATTATGATCACATTCATCTCAATGAATTTATTCCTCTGCATGATACATCTTGGATCTTATTTTTTTCCATGACCCTTCCCTCCTTTTCATTCTTCCATCTCTCCCTGTTTACAAAAACTTTGTTTGCATTATTTGCTTTTTCTCTTCTTTCCTTTCCCTTGCACTCCATAGTTCCTTTTCACCTTTGAAAATTTTCTTCCTTTTTATAATATCTGTTATACATTTTAGTGCTCATTAACATTTTGTTTCTGATGCTAGAGAAACAGTTTGGTCCTAGCACACGTGTGTGCTATTTATTTCACTCGAGAGTACAGCCTCAGTGTCCATCCATTTAGCTATAAACAGCTCTAGTTTATCTTTCTTACCTTGCTCTACTTTAAATTAGGTCTTTATCACCCTCCATAAAATAATAATTTTTAGATTTTTTCAGTTCTTATTAGTAAAACCAGGAGAATTGATCCTTAATGATGTTTAATAAGCACAAATCCGATGTACTTTGACACTATTAGTTGTTTTTATACTGTATCTGTTTTTTCATATTTTGTGTTTAATTCCTGAGACATACATACTCTTCTAATTGATGTAACAATTTATTTTCATTACATTTGTTTCTACTGTTTTATTTTTGTGTTATTATATTTTTGCAGTTTTTTTGTACATTTCTTTTGTTTTCTTTTCGTATGTATTTTTTGATTGAGATTTTTCTTTTATTGAATTTTCTATCGATGGTACCAAAAAGATTTTGGAAACTTGACAGTATATTTCTATTTTCTTATAGGCCGTCTATGAAAAGTCTAAAGTTGATCAACCTCATAATATATCATTCTGAAATATACAAGGAAGCTAAAATGCTTTCTTTCATGAACACTTTCTTGATTTTTTTTTTTTTTTGCTGTTTGAATGTAGTTCTTTTGTATTTCTCAGACTTTTTAAAACAAGAATTAATCAAAATTACATTATTTTTCTTTATAAAGACAGTGTTTACTTAGATTTTCCTGTGACTATACCAATTGTTTTCCTTCCTAAATGAATCTGAGCTATCTTTTCTGGGATATTTTTCTTTTTGCATGAAGTACATGTCTTGGAAGTTCATTCAGTGAAAGCCCATTGATGATGAAAATTTTGACCACTGATGATGAAAACTTTTGCTTTCACTTGTTCTATTTTGGACCAGTCTTAATCTTATAGAATACACACTTTTGTGCTACTGTTTTCCCTCAGTATCCAAAGGATATCTGTTGCATTAGCCTCAGATATAAGCTGCAGGACTCTCTCCCTGTATATATATTGAATCACTTGTCGATTCATTACAATACCTAATGTAATGCAGATGTTATGTAAATGTTGTTTTGACTCAGCTAAGGAATAATATCAAAGAATCTTTTTATCTGCAGGGCAGATACTTTTAAGTGAGTGGTTGGTGAATCTGGGAATATAGGAGGCTGATTGGATTTTGAAGAAATCCTTTCCTTGGATTCTGGTTCTTCTCACTGCTCTTAAAGTGATTGCTACTAAATTAGATATTAATCTCTTTGTCTTTATTCTATAATCACTTATACATAATTTTGTTTGAGAATTTATTCATTTTAAATTTGTTCCATTCCATGTATCTGTGGATTACAGTTTATCATTAATTGGAAACATGTGTCTTCATATCTTTGAATATTGTTTCTACATAATTCTTTCTATTGTTTACCCTATCTCTCAATCCAGGTCAGATCTTCTCAATTTATGTGCTTCCTTTTGTGCTTGTTGAGCTCTATTTTATAATTTTAATATTTTCTCACAAGTACTTAGAAAAATTGAAATCAGCAGCTTCATGAGATTTTATTTTATTTATGCAACTAGTTTAGGAAAATGTAAAAATCTGATAATCCAAGTATTGACATAAAAAATGAGTCCAAGAAGACTATATTGTATAATTTTTGTTATTAATGCTCATAGTTTAGCCACAATAATGTATATTTATAGTCACAAACATATTTAATAAAAGTGGCTATTTTTAATGAAAGAGAAGAAGAAACATCAAATTCAAGTTCATATCTGAAAAGGAAACAGATGAAGGAGATGGGGAGAAATTATGTAGATTCCCATGCCTTGGGTTGTAATGCTTTAGGAGTATTTTCTTTACTACTGTACTTCATATTTTATGTAGAAGACAAATGACATACATTCTTCATTAAAACAGGTAAAAATTTAAATCAACTTTTCACTAACAATTAGACTCCACTTTTAATTTGAAATAAATATCCAGAGCTCTTCAAATCCAAAAGCAAGCCCTTGAGCCTTTATCTGCCCTCTTCAAACCCGTTCCAAAGCTTTCACTGGCCCTGTCTTTTTCTCATTTGCATCGCTGTCCAATCACTTGTTCACTTCAAAACCTTCTGAGCAATTCTTGACTTTTCTCTTGGTCTCATCTCTCACATAGTCCATCCATGAATATTCTTAATCCTATTTGCATACAGCATTTCAAATAAATTGCCTCAGTATCTCTATTACTCCTCTAAGCAAAGGCCGGTCCACTGTGCCAGTCTCCCAAGTGGGCACACCACTCTACCCTTTTCACATACAGCAAAAAATATTATTTAAAAAAAAATTCACACACATCATTAGGTCTTTTCTCTCCCATCTTTAAGAGTCTAATATCTGAAATTTGGACATGAAATAAAGGCTTGACAGCCATCTTCTTTGCTGCATTCATTTTGTAATTTTCCTTCCGATGTCCCTCTGTATAAGTTACAAATGGGGAAGAGTGACAATGCCATGAATGTGAATTATGGGAATTTTCAAAAAATGAGTTGTGTCTTTAACTAACCACTTTATATGGAACGGGTAATGGAAGAATAGAAAAAAAAATTAAGTCAACTAGGTTTTTAATATTATAGCATAAAGTACAAGGAATGAAGTTTCCTAATTCTGATTTTACCCAATGATGTTTAAGAATTTAAGCAATTCATTGCCTTTAATCCCTGTAACTATATTTGATTAAGCAAATTTTAAGCCTTTCCTGATCAGACAGACCTACATCAGTGAGTATGAAAAGTGGAAAAGAAGAGGGAGGAGACACAGATTAACAAATAGACTTACCAAAAGTAGTCTAGGAGCTTTGGTAGATTTTAGAATCATATGAGTATGAAGCAAAATTGAAGATGAAATAGAAAATTAATAACAATACTAAATAATTTATAAAAAATATCACTGTAAATTGACATATATTCTTAATGTTTTTATTATGAGGACTTTAATTGATATGATGTACATTGGTTTGCTCTTTGAGAAGTTGATGAGTGTAATTGTTAAGCAATCTAAATTGGTACATTTCTTATAAGTACATAGAAGTCTCAGCTTTTCCTTTTACAATATAATCATGCAGAGAAGAGAGATAGTAGGATTCTGTATGAACATTTTATCAAACTAATTAAATGATAGAGAACATGAACTGTTGTGGCTTCATGGGCAAATTATACATTTTACCCACTGTTTATCGTACTCCTTTTGACATATGTCATCAAAAGACATGACAGGTAACATTCTATCCAATTGATACAAAGAGTTAGTTGTGAAGGGACAGAATCCTAAAGAAACTAAATAACTGAGGACAAAGAAGGTAAGCAACCTATACTTTATATCTTTTGACTTAAATTTCTGTATTTTTGCCTCCATAACAGAATGTAATAAATTATCTTTCTTTACATCATAAAAGAGTACAGTAGACACAATCCATTTAGAACTGATTGAAAATTCAAGCATTGATCCAGCTGCAGAGCGGTGAGGATGTGAACTACCCTAGGACAGAGAGGACCCAAGATTCAGAAAGTCAGAGGAAATTCCAGGTTGACAATGTTCTCAAAAGTGTTACACGGGACACTAGAAGTTAAGTGACTAGAATATGATTTGATTAGTTTCATCGTCCAAACCATCTAAAAGAGACATAAATCTTTGTCATGCTTTGTTGGAGACAATGGAAGAGATACTACAAGATGCAAAACCTGAACATAACAGAAGAAAGTATAAGTACACAAAGACTAGACTAACAATAAGAGTATAACACCCAGTGTAACTAGTTAGACTGACTTTCTTACTTTGTGACTCAGATACCAGAAATAATTCATACATAAACACAGAAGGATCGTTAACTGTGAATTTTGTAAAATAACACAGATGTACCTGTTGAGATTGATACTGCTACTGAGTGTTGTTTTACGTTCCTTAGTTACACGCAAGAAAATAGAAAACATAGTAATAATTAGGAAAGAGAGTGCCATTTCTTACCTAAGAAGTGGAGACAATGAATTTAGAGGCTGAGTGCTTAATCTAGTCTATGGAATTTGTTTCTCATCTTGGACATTCTATTTATCCCTGGAATGCCCACATCTTGCTTTAGCTTCCTAATTACTAAATTAAAGTCTCAACCTGTGTTATTCATTTTAAAGCACCATCCTCGAGAACTGTAGCTTTACTTTCTTAACAAAATTCTTGCTGCAAGATTGCACAAACTTCACCCCTCATTTAACACTGTGTAGTGACGGACAAGAGGCAGCTGTGTTCATGGTGGAGGACACTAAACACCTTTTCTTGGGAAGACCAGATTGACTGGGAAATCAAGCAGTCATGGTTTCCTGTGGAATCCCTGTGCCTTGTTTTGTAATTCCTACAGTGACCTGGGGATTCCACTTCATATTTTAGATGAAAAATGTATCTCTCTTCCACCTTTTTCACCACATCTTTCCTTCTTCTTCAGAATCCTCTCATTTTCTCATTATGCTCCTTCTAATTTGCCCTCAAATTCAAATTCCTTAATAATGTTTCCTCATCCTTTCCCATTCTTGCCATTCTCCATCTCTCTGGCATATACGTGAGTTTACATCAATACCAGCAGTACGGCTTTTTGCTGTCTTTAGAGCATGAATATTTGTTTTTCTTGAGAATATCATCCATGTGTCATAAGTCTTCACTTATGCATCCTTTATACAATGTCTAACTCAATACAATGAAATGTCCCTCTTCTGTGCACAATCCTAATGTTATTTTATGTTATTGTGATATCTTTTTTCATATGTGCTTAGAATCTAAAAAAGTGTTAGCCATTCATAAATAATATATAGATATTTAAGAGCCTTAGTGTAGAATAATGTCATACTTATAAAAAAAAAGCATGATAGTATTTAACAACAGAATATTCTTCAATTCAGGAAGATCTGTTTTATTCATTCTATGTTATTAGTGAACAAATAAAAGGCTCTTGACTTCCTTATACAACTGACTTGACAAATGACAAATCTGTTTTACATGGGCTTTATGATCAGCAATGTAATTTTTTTTGAAGGCCCCCCTGGACCCCAAGGTGAAAAAGGAGACAGAGGTCCTGCAGGACAAACTGGTTTTCCAGGCGTTCCTGGCCCAATAGGTATGGTCTAGCTTTACTCATGTCCTAAACATGGAGTGAGGTCATATGCAGCCATGTGTGTGTGCAGGAGAGAATAGCTATTTTTTGGTTCCTGCAGTGTGTGTGTGTGTGTGTGTGTGTGTGTGTGTGTATCTATGCATAAATGTGTTAAGAAGATGGTACGTTCTAAAAGACTAATACTATACTGATGGTCAACAATGATTCTTTGTAATTTTGAAAAAATTAAGTCCTTTAACCTGACTCACTCCATGGAATTCTTCATGAATATAAGTAGTGGTCTCTACCACAGAGTGCAACAGTATATAGCTGACTGGACTGAGGGTCCAATGTGAAGAACATGGAATGTTAGCTACATACTGAAAACATTTGGAAGATCTGTTTTTAAAACACGAAAGTATTCAAATAAGAGGCAAGGCAAATTGAAATGTGTCTTAGCTAATCTTTGAACTATATTTGCTTAAACTCACAAAATCTGGAAGTAAATATATGCTGGTTAGAATATACATGACATTTTTCATTGCTGTCAGCCACCCTGTATTCTATTTAAAAGAAAAATGTTTCAAATCGTTTTCCTCTGTGCTATAATCTAGAATGCAATGTTTCCAATGTTAAGAATAGAACACACAGCAAAGAAAAAAGAGCACAAACTTTCTTTGCTTTAAAAAATAAAAAAGGCAACAACAATCTCACAACTGTCATGCTGCACCTATCTAAAAATCAAA
This sequence comes from Petromus typicus, assembly GCA_004026965.1. Classification (NCBI taxonomy): domain Eukaryota; kingdom Metazoa; phylum Chordata; class Mammalia; order Rodentia; family Petromuridae; genus Petromus; species Petromus typicus. The sequence continues at coordinate 60,489 of PVIR01001872.1, read as the reverse complement.
TATCCTACATACTATTTGAAAATAGGGACTATAGTATATGGTCTAATTATAACTGGAATGGTTTGCTCTGTGATAAGATTATCTCAAAAGCCTGAAACTCTTGTTTTTCTGTCTTGTGCTTACAGGAAATTTTCTTTCTGGTCAGTATATTGACTAGCTTAGGCTATATTAGGATTTCTTTAAAAAAATTAAAGATACGAATTTGACTCCTGCAGAGCTTTAAAAAGCAACATATAGAAGTAGTATTTAACAAGATTTGAAACACATTTTGGAGAAGCAGCATACATAGATGGATAAAGCATATATTGTAGTACATATGTTGAGATCATTGTGCCATTCAAAGTGATATCAGGGGAGAATTTTTATTCCGGAAGCTCCCCAGATCTTAACAACGTTGTCTTAGTGTCATAAGAAGGGGAAGTGGCCAGCACTACAGCAGCTGCCTGAGTTAATGTTGTCCAGGATCCCTCAGCTTCTCTGTTACAAACCTCAGTTGTCAAAGCTATGACTCAACCACAAACATTCCACGTGGGCTGCAACTTGTTGCACAAATGTTCATCTTGCATGCATTTTTTGCAGCTCTTTCTCATCTGTGGATGTGCTCAACAGAGAGATTTCAAAGCTATTGTAATCTGTGAACACTTTTGCTGTAGGTACTATTCTTTTATGTAACTGGGTATTACCTACTTTCCTCATGAAAAATTATAATTGACTAGGTGACACACTGACTGGGGTGGAGTGGTGGAGTTGCCACTTGGTAGGTGCATGGCGATTAGATACTGGAACTACCAAGTTCTCTTCCAATGGCAATTTCCCTAAGCATTTCCTGTTTCCTGTTTAGTTCTTGGCCAGTAATTGCATGAAACTTGATGTGGAAGTCAGTTAGCAAAGACTAGGTAGGGGATAGTTACAGTAATAATTTAAGGGGTGTTTTGAGACTTGTCTTGCTGTGTAGTTCAAGTTGCCCTGGAGCTATGTAACCTCCACTAGCCTTAAACTCACAGAAGTCATCCTGCCACAGCCTAATAAATCTACTTTCTGATTTTCAACAAGTTCCTTAAATCTCCAGTTTTACATTCATTGGCTCTGACTAAACTCAGTTTGTTAAACACTTAGACGAACCAACATGCTTACGTTCAGAAATTTGTTATCCCAGTGATCTTAGTCAAATCTATACCTATATCTATATCTATGTAATTATTACCAGGCACTCGGGGAATATATTGTGAATATACTCTATCCCAAAATAATAAAATGCAAATACAGTTTTCAGTGTTATTTCCTTGGAATAATGGCCAGGAGACAATCTATCTCTTTTACTCATATACACTGGATGTCTTTTTCCAGCCTGGTGCTGTATATTACCCTATGGAGCAGAGAACACAGTGAGAGTCTCTGCTGTCACAAAGCACATTATTTGACAACTAACTTGTTAAAGCACATGAATATTGTGGTCAAGGACCCTTCACCTGAAATCCTTTCAGAGAACAGATTCAGGGATATTCCTCCATCACGGTGATGCTTCCGTAAAGGAGCCCCTGTTGAGTTTCCAAAGAATTCTTTTTTTGAACTCCATCTAATGAAATGCTTACTCTTGGTAGAATAAATGGTAAAGGAAATCCAACCTATAGATCCTGAAATCCCTAAAAAAGAGAAACAAAGACTTTCTGGTTGCACAATTTTTATCATCAGCCAGTGCTATGTTCTTTTCTTACACAGCCTGAACTTTCTACCATAGGAATCATGAGCCTGGTGGAGAAAGTGAAGTCCTACTTGATCTCAAACAGTGGCAGACAGGAGCCATATGATACTGGTCTTTATGGTCAGTGCTTCTTGATGTTGATTCCACACGCAAAGCAAATGAGTTGCCCTAAGTGTGCCATTCAGGACAGAAGGCCTTTTTTGGCCATGTGCTTCTTTACCTTCATTCTCACCTCTTCAATTCCTTCCCTCAGCTTCAACAAGGACATAACACCTGCCATGTAAAAGACACTGCTGCTTGCAGTGAGAAATGAGAGTGAGTTTCTTCTGAAGGTGAAAAATAGTGTCCCTCCAAAAATAGTGACAATGAATCAAAATGTCACTCATTACTGTATATGTTGTTAGAACTAAATTTAACCATTTTTCCAGAAGTAGCTGGCGATAATAATGATTGTTTTGTGGAAGAGAAGGAAGAGGAGGAACAGGAAACAGATTAACACTGTTAATTACAGGCTAAGCACTTTTTAAAGTGTTTTATGTTCACTTGCTCATTTAATCATCACATTAACTTGATATAGGAACAAATAATACACCATTTTGCAGATTCTCAAGGAGGTTAAATCACTTGCTAGTATTAGTGTTTGAAGCCAGATGAACATGATTGCAGCATCTCTAGCCTTGAACTGCTTGTGACACCCTAGAAAAGAGGCTGACAGAGATATGTCAGTGTAGGTGGGTAGTTACCAAACTACTCAAGTGACTTGATCTTGCTGGCCTTCAATTTCTGCCTCTACAAAGTGACAGATTTGGATTAGGTGATTCCCAAGGTCTGTTAGAACTCCAGTAGTTCATAGCCGAGCCTCATCTGTGGATTTACTTGTTCACCTGTTGTAAAGGCACCGTGATTCATAATGAAAGGGCAGTACTCGGAGACATCGTATGTCCACTGAGCTTCTTTAAAACAGATTTTAAACTATCTCCATTTTATTCCTATTTTCTAATGTTATAACTTAGCAAATTACCAGCTTTGTTGAATTATTCCTTTTATCACCATCTGCCTCTTCTAACTGTCTCAACCCTAGAAGACACGGCTGGATGAGGATGTTCTGAACTTCAGGGACTGAGTGACTCTGGTGCAACATGTATGGATCATAGACACTTGTAAATAATTGAGGGAATAGTAGGAGTGGGAGCTACTCCTGAGTGGTCCTCTGGGAAGAGTAAGGATCTTTATTTTAGTGTGTTTTGAATGAAACAACTTTGTGCCGTGTTTTTACTTGTAAATGCACAGATCTCAGGTGTAGAATCTGACTGTATAATGAAGGAAGGTAGGCATGTTGATTGTTCAGCTTGTTCTGAGAACAGATTTTAGAACTTTTTCAACTGAATTAAAAATGTAACCAATATATGCTAAAAGTATATATTACACTTGATGTATGTACTGGTAATAGAGTGTATGATGAGTAAAGACAATAATACTGAGTAATTGAGTTAAAATGTCCTCGCATTACTAATATTCATTAACATAATTTAGCAGGGCATGGTGGCACACACCTGTAATCCCAGCACTTGGGAGGGTGAAGCAGGAAGGCTGCTGTGAGTTTGAGGCCAGCCTGAGCTACGTAGTGAGTTCAAGGACAGCCAGAGCTACACAGTGAGATGCTGTCTTCCAAAATAATAGCAACAATAAAAAGTAGGGTTTTATTTAGCATTTCTTGAAATACCTAATTAATTTCTCTTAGAGTCAAAGTTTCAGCTTGGGTTGAATTTAACTTTTAATTACTTAAAACAATGTATTTCTTAGATTGAACACTTCTTAGGTGATAGGGAGCATAATTTTAGGTGTTTACATGGGTGAACTCAATAAAAGTAGTTTGGTTTGATTTGGTTTTCACTGGCTAGCGTGAGGATCAAACTCAGGGCCTCTTCTGTGCTGTTCAAGTGCCAAGTTTCAGCCTAATGAAAGGTGGTTTTTTAAAAACAATAAATATGCACAAAATCTTCCTCTTAGATATTATAAACTAAAGGTAATATTCCACAAGATTGACATTGGAAGAAGTATAATTAAAGTAACTTTCCAAAAGATCCAGTTTAGAACTGGATTATTGAGAACTTGTGAATTGATGATGCATGAGATAAAATAAGACATTGAAGCATTTTGTTAGTTTATGTCAAATCATTGAACTCTGTGGTAAAATATTCTGTCCCATAAGGATGTAACATTTGCTTTCACATGCACTTTTCATTCTTACCATAGATAAAATAAGGTCCATTTTTAGTCTCCTTGTTATATATATAATCCTCGATTTGTGTATGCACCTATCATATACGCACAAATAAGTCTGTGTTGTGTGTTGTCACATTTGATTTGTTTGGGAATACACTGACATATGCAGAAATTAACTCAAGAGAGATAATGGAATTTATCTAAACACTAGAGCCACAATTTTAAAATAAATACTCTTGGACACTTTCCATTGTTTGAACTGTGCTTTTTCTAATGTAAATCTTAAATATTTAATTTTTAGTAAACTACCATTATAGCTATGGGAAAATACGCTGTTTGAAAATTTCTGATTGAATATGTAAATTATTTGAAAGTCCAAGATTTATTTTTTCTCCTGTGTTCTTCTTTATACTAACAACACATTATTGAATATCTACAATGTACTAATTTCTGTGCCTCCTGCTTAGATAATCTTTCAGTAGCACATGAGATATCTTAGAAAGATACTATTCTCCATCTGGAGATTTACTTATTGCATATTAATTCATCATACTCTACTATGTGCTAGAAAAATGAATTGTTACTGTTTCTCTTTTTTCTTCATTAATCATGTAGGTCCTCCAGGTCCTAGAGGTGATCATGGAGCAATTGGATTTCCTGGAAGTAGAGGAATCCCGGGACCTATAGGAAAGACGGGCAGAACAGGTAACACAGCACTGCGTATTTTATTATAGGGTATAAAAATAAATATTGCATTACCGAGAGTTGTTTTCAAACTCTTGGATAACAAAATGTTTCATCATCATAAGAATAGTAGCACTCGTGTTTGGTTTATTTTGCTGCTAGAAATTTTAAAAAACTGATTTGTGCTCACCCAAAGAAACTGTTTTATGTCCCAAAGAACAATAGCTTAAAATACCCACATACTCAGGATTTATACACTCACGACAAGTCACCAAGAAGAACTGTATCTATATTAGAAGAAATAAGGTGAAAGAAATAGAGAAAAAAAGCAACCAAAGTACAGATAGGTCATTAACCGTTACTGACAAACCTTGTTAAGCTACTGTGCCAAAATACAGCAAAAAAAATTCTGCCTTATGCAAAATAAACTGCCTGCTACTTTATTAGTAGTTAAAAACTACATTGTTGAACACTTCAATATATACATTCATGATGATACATTATGGTTTATGTTCTTTACCCAAGAAGTTTAGAAAAGAGTAGGCTCATGTTTTCCAATTGCATAGTAAATTATTACCAAGAGGAAAAAGATCTCTGTTTTAATAGATTTTAGTTTTAGGTCAACTTTATGTTTACAGAAAAATTGCACAAACTGTATTAAGTTCTCTAACATTACTCACCCATATGCAGCTTCCTCTATTGCTAACATCTTGGAGTGATACAGTATGTGTGTGATAATTAATAAGCCAATACTGATACAATATGATTAATGAAAGTCCACAGTTTTCATTAAGGGCTCATTCTTTGCATTGCACACTTGATGAGGTTTGGCAAATATAAAATTGTCATGTATCTGTCATTACAGTGTTACACAGAATAGCTTCACTGTCCTACAAATTCCCTAGTTCCACCTATTCATTATTTCTTTCCTCCAAACCTCTGACAACTACTGATCTTTTTACTGTTTCCATAGCTCTGCCTTTTCCTGAGTGTCACATAGTTGTAATTATATAGTGTGCCCTTTTCAAACAAAGTTGTTCACTTCGTAAGAGATATTTAAGAGTTCTCTGTTTCCGTGGCCTGATTGTTTATTTCTCTGTAGTACTCAATACTGTCACATTTTACAGGTTGATTATAATCTGTTTAGCTCTTCTCCTCTATGTGACATCTCTTTGCTTCCATCTTTGGGCCCTTACTTGGAAAGCTTCCATAAATTCTGACTGTGATTATTGGATCACATGGTCAACTATGTTTAGCTTTATAAGAAACTGCTAAACTGTCTTCCAAAGTGACTGTGTGATTTGCATTGCTATGAGCAACAGATGAGAATTCCTATCCCACATGCTCACTGGCATTTGGTGTTAACAGTGATTCGAATTTAACAGTTCTATTAAATGGGTTGTGGTACTGCCGATATCAGTGTATATGAACTATATCTATGCCAATTAGCTTGGAGAAAAATCAGTTAGCCTCAAGTAAGCAACCTGTAATTAGACTTCATGAGCGACTTGATTACCTGAAATGAGTGGAGTATTTATGTACCAACCACCGCTAAACCACCCAGCTTTAATCAGCCCATTTTGGCAAAATGAGAAGAAGCATTTGTTATTTAATTTGTACAAAATTATCTACACCACTTGAGGATTGCTAAATTTCATTTATAGGCAATTTGAGTTCAACAGACAAATATATTTAAAACCTTAAATTTGACACAAGTGCAAAGTTACTTACAGATTCCTAGATAATTCTGCATAATTTTATGAAGAAGGAATACATTTTTTCTGTACTCTAGAGTAAAGAATGGTACATTCGTTTATGATCTGCTCACATAATAGTGGCTATTTAGTATACTTGGTGAAAAGCAAGATTTTTTTTGAAGTCTTTACGTCCATTCCTAATTATGTTATGCTACAAAATAAGATTAAATCAGAAGTAGGTTAGTAGTGCTCTGGCTTGAACTTTTCTCTTCTCAGACACTGGAGATATTGCTGAGTCCCAAGACTTCCAAGAATCACTTACAGTCTCTGGCTCTCTCCAAAGTGTGAAACTAATGCCTAAGTGGCTACATTAATTTGAGCACTTTATTATATTCTTTGTAAACCATTAGAACTGATTAGCTGCAGCTTATTTTAAGGGTCTTCCTTTTTTAAAATTCAAATTTAAAATTCTTGGTACATTATAAGTACACATCATAGTCACTTTCAGCATTGAGCATTTGTACCAGTATATGATATTTTAAATAAATTTTATTTTATTTCATTCTCTTCAAAAATACTCTTAAAGTTTCTTAGAATTTCATGAGTGAACAGTCTGGAAATCTGTTACTATACTTCATGAGAGGACAGCATTAGAAAAATTAGAGGAAGGCCAGAGAATTTGTGGTACTTCATGAATTTTTACAACTTAATGGTACCTAAGAATGATTCGATCACAATTAAGACTTAATGAGAATTTAATGATATAAATATAATCATACTCTGCAAAGCAATTTGGAACTTTGAAATTCCCATTGTAGTTCTCTGATAAGCTATGGCTAGCATATCATTAAATCTTCAAAACAAAGTTTTAGTAGGGAACAATTTGTACTTTTTAATTTCTTTATGTCACGTGCTCCTGCTTACACATTATATTATACTTTTTAAAACGTAATAAATTAATGTTGAGATTGTAACAAAAAAGTAGGGTAAAGGATCTTAAACAGGTACATAAGACCAAACACAGAGCCTAAAGGAAGACAAAATAAACATGAACTATTAAATTTTTTTAAAAAACTAGTGAATTACTAAAACTTCAAATTAAAATTAAAAGTAATGCACCATAAAATGTTACTGTGTTGAAAAAGCCCTGTTTTCATTCAGGGATGGTAAAATCACAGACATCAGATTCTAGCTAAGTTGTGGAAGTTAAAATGCTGAAGCTATCAGAAGGTGGGGACTGTCTCTTCCAAATGAATGTTTTATCAGTCTAGGTGTTAATTTCCAAGGCATTTCTGCAATTGGAAGAATTTTATTTTCATTTCAAAGTAAACTTAATGTCAAAAAATGTTAAAGACAGTCTTCAGCCATGTACTTCAATAGCAGAGTAAAATCATTCAAGATGAATTTCTAAAATCACAAATGTGATGCTAATCTATGATTTTTAACCAATGAAAAAAGGATAGAGATTCTTGATTTTGTGGGCAGTGTGTCAAAAATGTTAACAATGGTTTTGACTTTGAGAGAAACAGCACTAGTCCTGCATTTATAGTCGGAAGGTACTTATTTGCACTTTTCTTGAAGGGGGATAGGAAGTATACCCAGAACTAAACCCAGGGCCTCGAGCACTCGGGGCAGACATCTTGCCCTGTGTTTACCCCAAGCTCCTTGAACATGCCCATAAAGACAAAATTGTGATGAAGTGGCAGACCTTAAGTGACAATTAAAGTTTACCATTGAGACAGTGACACAAAATGTATGTGATAGCCCTTCTCCAATGGGTAAAACTGACTAGCACAAAGGTTTGGGTGCTCAGGAACATTCATACTTTCTATGTGGATAGAGGTTATCAGAAACTGAACTTCCAGAAATGCATCCACAACGCAGTCTTTGGGGTGCTATGCCCTAAAGGAATGAAAAATAATATAGATAAATTGAAATGAAAATAAAAGAGCCAAGCTTGGGATGAGACGGTGGAGTCTGGGTTTCCTGGAGGAGGGAGGTAAGCAGTCAAAGAGAAAACCTTGGGGTTACATAAGCACAAATCACACTTAAATGTCAATTTAGTGCAAATTCCTGTTTTACAAAAATGGAACATTTGACACTTTATAAGTAAGATGAGATAGCATATCAGGTTAATTATACAGTATAAAATGACTATCAATATCAATAACTTTATTCTATTTCACTATCTATAGCTTAGTATACATTGATATTTTACATTACCTGCCGATGCCCTATCAACATGTACAGCAAGCATTTGGGACACTAGGAATGCAGTTCATTGCTAGAGTATGTGCTTAGCATGTAGAAGGCTTTAAGTTCAAGCCTCAACATGAAAAAGAAAAGAAAGAAGGGATTTAAAGACGGGTGGAAGGAAGGAAGGAAGGAAGGAAGGAGGGAAGGAACAAAAAATGTTTCACTGGTTCTCCTATTTAAATTATCCTTTCTCTTCAAGGAAATCCTGGACAAAAAGGCCAAAAGGGAGAAAAAGGAAGTGGAAGCACATACCGTAAGTTTATAATTTCTTCTTCTCTATGAGCATTTTTAAAAAAAAATGAATAAGATTTTTACATTAATGTTCTAGTCTTGCAACAAATATTGGGCAGTTCAGCAGTGATCCATAGCTTCCATGGAAGGCAAGCTCAGTTTTCCACAAGTAAAACATGCTAATTGGACAAAAACAAATAGATTAAATTATACAATTCTTTCAGTCTCATTACCCATTTGTATTCTGTTTTTGTGTTAAGCACTATTTTCTCAAAATTCCACGTAGAAAATTGTTCAATTTTCTAGTCAATTTGTATCCACTGAAGGAAAATCAAGCTTATGAATGGAAGCAATTACAGCCTCTTTACCACTAACTGCACTAACTAAAACCTGATACATAGGAATTTAGACAACCTAAGAACCTGATAGCTTAATTCTTTGAAGGCAAGACTTATTCAGTTTGGTTGAACTAAAAGCTTGAAAAACCAATATTCCACACCCTACATTTTTGAACCTGCAAAATAAGAGATTTTACAGCAGAAATCTTTGTCAGTGGAATGCAAACCCCCGATGCAATGCACTGAATCTCTCGATCGAGAGGAAAGCTGAATACTAGATTATGTGTCATCACTGTCATGTTGCTAGTAACTGGTTATGCGTATAGGTCAAATCTATACCAATATTATGAAAAAAATTAAAAAGAACCCTTTGTTTGGGCCCTCAGAATCGAATCGCTGTTCTCTTCCATTCTCTGGGATCGTTTCTTTGTATTTTGGTTTTCTTTGAGACAAGGTTTTGCTGTACAGTTCAGGTTGGTCATGAAGTCACTATGTAGCCCAGGAGGGCCTTAAAGTCACTCCTTCCCCAGCCTCCCAAGTGCTGAGATTACAGATGTGTGCCACTACACCCTGCTTCTCCTATATTTTTAATGAGATGTCCATATGTTATCATATTATGAGCTTATGAAAATAGTTAACACAGACACAGTGATCATAATCTGTTCATTCAGTGGTCTGTTTTGTGCAAATTATGACAAATCTTTTGATGCACCTAAATCATTGTTTCTTATTTGTATTCATTTAAATTTTTTTATTAAATTGATTTTATTGGTACATTTTATGTAAGCATCATGATCACAATTGACATTGAGAATTTGTACCAGTACATTTCATGACTTAGTTCTCATTTTTCCCATTCCCCTGCCTACCCAAGTCCCCCACTCCAATATACATAAGCTTTTCTTCCTTTTTATATCATCAAATATTTTATTTATCTTTTTATGTGCCTCTACCTATCTTCTCCTTTTTAATATTTTCTTACTATTTCACAATACCTACCATACATTTTGTAACTAATTTATACCATCAGTTCCTCATACAAGAGAAAAAAATAACAGTATTTCCACATCTATGTCCTACTTATTTCACTTGTAATCATTGTTTTTAAAAGTACAGTATTGCTATTTGACATTTTTGCAAAAATAAGTGTTTTAACTTTAATAGTATGTGCAGACAGCAGATTTAGACAATTTAGAGCTGTCAGTGTGAAAATCAGCCAATTTTTTTCTTCAATTTTCAGACAATGTCTCACTAAGTCCCTAAGTTGCCCAGGTGGTATCTGAACTTGCAATCCTTTGGCTTCAGCCTCCTGTGTACTAGAATTACAGGCATGCAGGACTCCACCTGGCCAGCACACAGAAACCATGATGTTTCAGATTCAAACATGTATGGTGTGTCTTTCCAGAATATTTCAGTGTTATTTGATGATGATAATTGTTATACTAATTTAACAGAAATACTAGCATAGATTTTATCCTTTTGGGTCCCTTTATTTTAAAGGTGGTTACTTTTCTCTTCTGTGCACCTTTTGTTTTCTCTTCTCCTTTCACTCGATCTAATTTCAGTTAAGCTCTTGTCATCTATCTTCCCCAGCTTAATGTGCATCATGATCTACATCTTTGGGGTTTATTTTTCAATCTTTTATTCTTAATCTCTTTTTTCCTCCAAGGCTGTCTCTGAGCTTCTAAACACTGACTTCAGTGGAGCTTAGTGAATAAGGAACTTTGGTATTTATTTGTTCACACTGTCTGTAATTGAGCAGCTGTACAATTACCTGCAGTCAGTCAAGGCTCAGAACACTTTTTTTTTAAAGCTATGTTAAGAAATGTTGTCAGGTACAGATTTTTCATGATGATTTTGTAATTTTGTTCACTGTTTGTGGAAAAGCAGTGAGAGTGATTTATGTCCACAGGTATGCAGCCTTTACCTTCCTCTCTGCTCCTGCCCCATGGGGAGTAGGTGATACCACATTTCAAAGAAAGAAAAAAGTCATACATATGCACATCTCATATAATGTGTTGCACATTTTCATGTTGAGTACACCAGTGTTTTGTCCTTGTCATTACAAACAATGCCAACCCTTTTCTCTTTGTGACCATATATTGCCCTAATACTGTTGTATAATAGTTACCATGACATGATTATTCAAGCTGCTTGTCTTGAGCACTTAAAGATTTTTGTTTGCTTTGGTTTGGGTTTCATAATGCTCCATTCTACCTTCTCATGCATATTGTCTGAGATTGTTTCCCTTGAGGACTTAGAGAATTTGAATCAATAGCTCAAAGGTGATATACATTTTGTAATTTGACATATCCATGCAAATGGCTCCAAAAAGACTTTCCTAATTTACTCTGTATCAAAATGCCTGATTCCCTACATCTTTAATTTTGATATATGAAATAATTTATTGAATTATCTTAAGATACATTTGATATATTTCAGGCATGATTTAAATAAAATTAAAATAATTATTTATTTCCTCTTTTGTATGTGTCAGGACCAGTACAACACCCTGAAATTACTTGGTCAGAACACTTTTAAGATGAGGTGGGTTGGGCAGGACCCTCTCTGATGCCATCTCATTAAAAGCTCCTTATCCCTGGACAAGTCATCTGCACGACTGACTTCCAAGATCCCTTGTGACTCCTCCAAGTGACTTTGGGTACTGTGTCATGACTGGCTTCACACAGCTTCTCTACTGATCCTGGGTGCTACTGGGCCTCTGCTGCTTTTTTCATACCATTTTCCTTCCTGCCATTAGCTCTTCTCCAGCCTGCATACACCCTTGGACCCTGTAGAATGTTCTAGCTCAAACTCAGGTACAGTGCCAGTCGCCGTTTACTGTCTCTCACTGAGTTTTGCAGAATCCAATATAATCCTCTAAGTTCTAGGAGAAATCTCATGGGGTACTGTTTTTATTTAGGTTTTTTTTTTTTACAAAACATTATAGTTAACCCGGGTAGGGATGACATAGAAGAAAACCTATTCATTTTCTTCTGACATTTACTAAACATATCTGTGCTGTGCAGACTTCTTAGAATTGGACAACTAATAAAATGGAAATAGATGGCGTCTTTAGCTTTGCAGAGCTAATGCTTCCTGAGACATACAGACAAACATATAATTAGAAAAGAAGTCTACTAAGGAAAGAACAAGACTGTATCTATGTTCAAAGCAAATAAATATTTTAATTCTTTAGGATAATACAAATAAATTTATTTTCATTTACATTGTTTACCTTCCTGTCTTCTTATTCTGAAAATTACAGTATGTTTTCTGAGTTTTAAATATACAGTCAAACTCATTCAATACATTTGAACTAAAATCTGAAATTTTTTTTTGTTTTTTTTTACATTGCTTATTCATTTCTCAAAAATAAATTTGACCATGGAAAAAAATTATTCATAATTTTTCTCTAAAAATCTCTTGTAATTTATGTGTTAAGTAAAAAGCATAGAGAAAACGAAATGCCTTAATATAAGAAAATAAATTTTATGTAGGCAAAGAAAGGGATGAAAGTAGAAAAAGTAGGAAAGGCAATAAAAGGCAGAGAGAAAAGCAAACCCAGAGAAATATAGGATTCTGTCATGTTTCTGTGACCCTCTACTATTTAACAGGTCTAACTCTCTATTTAACAGACTTTTGCACAACTCTTCTTTCCTCCCGCTTTTAGCACATCACCCCAAAGTTTACATCATTAGGGTTCTGGAACATTTTTAACTAAAACGCTTGCATGTGTACCACCATTTCCATCCCCTGCCCTGCCAAATGGATATATCAACACCTACCTCACAGGGTTGTTGTGAGGGACAAATAAGATACCATGTATGTGAATATTCTCTGTACAATTATAAAGTGCTTTAAACTCATAAGGTACTGTTCCCAGTGGTCTCTCTGTACAGCAATTGCTCTTCCTCTTTGGTATCCTGCAGACATTTTTAATCTGTATCCAGAATGGGAGAGAAAGCAAAATGGCAATGCAAGGGACCAAATAAACCTCAGGGAGAGAAAGAGAGATGCTAAAGAATAATACAAGATTTTATATTAGATAGAGCATTTCAAGTATGACCAGATCACAAATCAGTGAGTTTGTCTGAGCCTAGCAGGGGAGCATTAGTTATAAATAAAAGAAGCAACTAAAGAGAGTGCACACCAGAGGCCAGAAGCTGTCAACAGAGGTCAGAACAAAATGTCAAGCTAATAAAGCAAGAGTCCCAGCTGTGAAGGACGGAGCCTGAGCCCAGGCATTTCTGTTGAGAAAGTTCCAAGAAGGGTTGAAACAAATTTAGAGTTGTCAGTGGTACAGTGTTAGAGAGAGCTGTAGCTGCATTACTTCCAAAATTTTTAGAAAGAAAAGGAAAAAAATAAAGGAAGATTTGTCAAGAGTCCTCAGTACTAGCAAAATGGCATCAGTGAGCAGTTACTTAGTGTAAACATCTAGCGATAAACTGGAGTCAAATCCAAGCTTTTATTTGGTGTGACTTCTACCCCTCCCAGCAGAGGAAGTCGGAAGAATGCAGAAACTCTCAGGCCAGCAGGCCTTCAGCCCTGCTGGCTGGGGAATAGCCTTGAGCCCAGCAATCCTGGGAAGCATTTTGAGGGGATTCAGTTCATAAGTCATCCAACATCCTTGACTAAATCCAGACTGCTAAATGGGAAATGCCAACTCGACCTCTCCAATTCAAGGTATAAAGGCTTTGCTTTCTCTTTAGTCAAATGAGATGCTGAATACTCAGTCCAAATGCTCAAATTATATAACCTAAAACAACATATAATGGAAAGAAGCCTGCGCCAAACTCTGCTGCTGGTCACAAAGAATTGCTGTATTTTCACCCTAAAGAGGAAGATACTGCAATCAAACAAATCAGTTCATATCACATATTTAACTGTTTTGTAAGTCTTTGTCCTACACAGTCCCATGGCCTATCTGTAGCTTGTCTGTTTCAATGTACTTTGCACATGCCCAGTGCGACTAGAAGTAGGACATGAATTTTGAACTTACTCTGAAACTCATACAGTGATATGAAAACTGATTTGTCTTTGTTTTGATTTCTCTTGAAGATGCAGCTCAATCTTAAGTGAGTTTTGATTTGTTTTGTTCTCAAAGAATTAGTTGTTCAGACTGAAATGTTTTTCTCTGTTCATTAAATAATTGTGATAAGGTGTATTTAGAGGATACTTCATGTGCACCAGGTGCTTTTGAAACATCATTGTGTCTATGTTCAGAAAAGCCTTTGGACTAAGGACTACCAGTGTGTCCGTGTAATGGATTAGAAGCTGAGGCTCACCAGAAATCAATGAAAGATCAGAAATTGAGGGTCATGTCCACCAATCTCCTAAGGCCCTGGGACTATCCAACAATCTCATGTAGTTTTATGAATTTTGTATATACAAATGCCACAAATACTAATGGGGAGGGTGTGAGGATAAAGGGAAAAAGGGAGAGAACAGAACTTGTAATGAGCTATCTGGTTTTCTGGAATGAGCTTCATAATCTAAGGACCCTAAAGAGATAAAAAATCTTACAACAAGTGAAATCCCACAACAGCTTACTTGATTAATTTTGATTTGTGTATGTTTCTAGCTTCACTATTCCAGATGTTGCCTGCAGTTTCTCCTTCAAGAACATTACTCAAGAAATAGTCTTCCCAGAATGCTCACAAAGCTCATTTTATCACTAATGAGAGTTACCTATGTGCACCTGGGGAAGAGCTGGTGCTATTTTCTCTTTATCTCAGTAATTGGCTTGGTTTAACATTTGTTGTTTTCATTTGGCTTCAACATTGTCTCTTCTATGGTTGAACCTCTTTTTGTAACTCCATAACTTACTCTCTTAGTAGTATTTAGTAAAAGCAGTAAACAGACCACTTCAGCAACAATAATTCTAGGAGAATTAGATCAAAGTTACTACTGATTCTTGACAATTATGCAGTATCCAAATTTTTCTGTGATTCTCCATTTTTTTGATAAAACAATACATCAGTATAGTTCCACAATAGATGTGTTCTTTAGTAATATGTGTCACTAGTAAGTACCACAAATTGCAGTGGAAACTTAAATGAGTAGGAGATTAAGCAGGTAGCACTTGTCCTGTTTATTTTGTATCCCAAATAACTCATGTAGCTTGAATCATTGAGCCAATTCAAACAGAGAAGATCTATCCAGTTCCTTGCAGGTCTTTTTCAGCAGTAAACTCAAAATTCATCCAGTATAGGCAGGAATACAGGTGGGGAGGGCAGATCGGACACATGGCTTCTCATTCCTCTACAACCTCCATGGGCTGAGTGGCTTTTTACCCCTGTCAGAAGAACTGGCTCCTTGCTGTATCTTCTGCAGTAGGAAATTGAGAATTAACACCACACATGATTGATTTTGTCATGTTCAAGCCCCTTCTGAATCCAGGCTCCCAGTCTCACAGTAGCCCCTTGACCTGGTCATTTCTGGGAAGGTGTTTTTCTTCTACTGTAAGTCACAAGATCAGGTTCCCTAGGAAAACAACCAATTTTCCTGCACATACAATATCCAGGAATTCTTCCTACACTGTTAACTGATGGAGTCTTGATCTTTCCCAGAGGTGCTAGTTATTTCCATTTCTTTCTTCTAATCTTTTACATCCTGCTTATTATTAATGCCTCATTTTAAGGTTATTACTAATACTGTTGTGATTTTTTTTGTTCTTTTGTTCAGAAGGAGTCCAGAGCCTTGATGTGTCATGAAAGCATCTACCACAGAGCTACATCTCCAGTAATTAGTCCACATCAAGTAATGAGTTCAAATCTGAGCACATGGTCCCTTAAATTCTTATTTACAAACTAGAGATGGATCTTGTGTTTTCACATTTTCTTGTGATTTCATTGTCCTTTTCCTTGAAAACTTAAAAAAAAAAAAAAGAAATTTGTTTTCTCACATTTCTGGAGTTGGGAAGTCTAAATTTAAGGTGTCAATGGGGCTTACTTCTCTAAGGTCTGTCTTCTTGACCACCTTCTCCATGGGGCCTTATACTGAAGACCTAGCATGTTTTCTTTTCTAAAATCATAGTCAGTCCCACTCACTAGCACTTGACCTTTATGGTCTACTTCAGCCTTGACTACATTGATGATTTTATGCTAAATACCATCACATCAGAGGTTAGGACCTGAACATCTGCATTTGTCTGGGACACAATTTAGTACACAAATGATCAAGAATCAGTCCCGTGTCTTTGGAGAATCTCATGTCTAAATCTTTGCAGTGTAGATAAATATGTTTCAATATAAATTCAGTTGTCTTTGCCTGTGTTTCTGTTGCTTTACTCTGAAATAAATCTTAAATTGTACCATAAACAAATTTGAGACATTTTGATGACATATAGTTATAAGAACAACCTCATTTTGTTTCTTGCCAATATTGTATTTTGACACTTCAGTGATATCCTTTCATATTTTTATGTTTCATAAACTCATAGATTTTACCAGAATAATGCAATTTAAATAGATAATAACCCAAGTTAATGAGACTAATGATAAAGAGAATGATCTTACCTTAACTTATACTCTTTCTTAAATATATTTGTAGGATCAGCTGAGAAGGAAGTAGCAAAAACTTGCTTAATCAAGAAACAAAATACGTTGCTCACATTATTAAGAATTCCAAAACACAGAGTCATTACCTCAGGGATAGTAGGATCCAAGAGTCCAGACTAAATCAGAGGAGTTGTGTGAGGTCTTAGCTTGGATCCAAAACCTTCTGCTGGACCATTAACTCAGCCTAAATTGAGATGAGACCTCCTGCACACAGGTGAGGTAAATGTCAATTGCTGGGAAGACAAGATTCTCCCGACTGAAGCCAGCGGGCAAGGTGTAGGTCAGTGGACCAATCTTAGCACACAGTGTGTAGTGTGATAATATCTAGATTATTCTTTTTGATTGCTTATTTGATTGCTCATTGTGAAAGATTTATAGCTTATTGTCCACACCACAATCTCATACACATTGTTCAGGAAGCTGCTCTTAGACCTTGGGGAATATTGAAAAAACCTCTAAGATTATCACATAGAGTTGATTGGACTTGATAAGCAAATTCCAGTTTCAGGGAGTTTAGGTTGAGGACTGATATACATGATTTATAAACACTCTCTTGGGGATTCTGAAATGCTAAGTGTTTTAAAACCTCTTTTGAATATGTGATACTTTTGTATTGCCCCAAACCATTTCTAAACATTAGGCCAGAAAAACAAAATCTGAAGAAATATTAGCATTAATAACACCCCATGTTCCAGGCATTGTGTCAAGCATCTTGTACAGCACAGTTTCATCACTCAATCCTCATAGAAAAATCCATCCTTATGCCATTTTCCATGAAATTTAGTCATTAGTAAACTTTACAGTGTGACATACTTGGACATGTGTGGCATGAGTGCAGTGTGAATCTCGGTTTACCTGACTATAGATTTCCTAACTTAAGGACAACATTATAGTTCACTTTAACCTCGTCCCCATCCCCTCAATCCCAGATCTCTTCACACTATATTTATGAGCTAAATTAATCTTTACAATAGGTCATTACAAAAAAAACATAACAAATGTAGAAATTTAAATGCAAATAGGCCAAACAGGAGACTCATGGTCATAAAACAAGTTTGCAGCACCACGGAACTAGAGCTGCTCCTCGCGTTCCTGTCTGGGGAAGATACTGGACTTGCCCCTTTCCTGTGGGGCGGACACTGAGGTCCTTCTGAAATAAAGTGCTTAGTACTTCAGACTAAGTTGCAAAGCACATTAGATCCATTAGTTACTACTAGCATTTTCTCTGTTATCACTCTAATAAAATATGCCACTGCACTTCTTTCTGAATGAGTTGGTATTTTGATTACACTAAAATGGCAAAACAATTCTTTATTTCCTAGAGAAGAAAATGTTTCCATAGCAAACTTGGAGGCCTCATTTTTCTACCCATAAACACTTTCATGCACAGCTATGGACATGAATTACAACCACCATATGTATCTGTAATGAAAGCCACAAACAATATTGTTCTTTACCAATTCCACTATGTCAGTGTGATTATGGAGTGGAGAGTTCTGGATGGTTACAAAGTACAGAACACTATACCAGGGAGAAGGTACATTGTCTTTCCATTGCCTCTGACTCCCATTTGAAGTACACACTCAGGTATTTGGGGAAGCTATTTTCTCTTTATAAAAAGTCACATAGCTTTGAACTGACTTGCCAGCATTGCCAATAACTGAACAGACTGAGCTTTAATCGGATACATTTGGAGTGTTTTTCTCCACAAGACCCACACCTCAAAACTTCCCTAGCTCTCCCTTATTTCTCAGAATAACTTACAGAATAAGGCGCAGTTAATAATGCAATCACTACTTTGACATAGTACTTTAAAATTTAAAAGAGACTTTTAAATATATTATCATAGCTTAAAACTCAAACTTTAGAGATATGAGTTATATTTCTAGTATAAATAAGCAAATGAAAGTTCACAACAATTAGATTATTGATGTCTCAAATGGCTTAGGAGGGACAATTTACAAGGGCTGTTTGAGATGTACATTTTCAGGAAAAAAGATGTAATAATAACATAACCTATGCTATTTTATGATGAGAACTTTTAAAGTAAGTCCTGTTTAGTATCTGAATGGACAATAGGGCCAGAGTTTAGCTCAATAGTTCTGGTAATTGCTCACAAGCACAAGGTCCCAAGTTTGATCCCTGCTATTAAAAAAAAGAAAGAAAAAAGACTAAAAATATAGCAAGTTTCTTAGAGGATGACCTGACTATTTCTTGTTTCCCAGGCTTTTAAATGAGAAGTATAAATTTAAATAACTCATGTTTAAGTAAATTTAATTCTACCTTTAATCTTTAAAAAAAATTCCTTTCTAAGCAATTCTAAAAATTAAGACACCTAGAAATAAACCTCTAAGTAATAATGATTGCTCTAAAATGAACATCATATCTTTAAAAATATTGTTTCTTTAAGTGCACATATTTTAACAAATTTAAAAATTAAGTTTTTGCATATTAAAAATTGACTACATTTTCAGCAAGATAATTTTAAAATTTTATTAGATGAACCTATTTAAAACTGACAAATTAAACATAGAAAATATTAAGCTCCTTCTCTTTAATTTTACTCTTTGCAGTATTTCATTCTATCACAGAATTTAAACTTAGTATCACTTCAGCTTATACAATTCATTCAGAAGCAGTAGGTTCTCAATCTGTGTTTCAGTCATTCAGCTTTTGAACCCACAATGTTCAGTATGATCAAGATTGATTTTGTAAGTAATTTCCATTTGAAACAAAGTAACTACTATACAGCTATTCTGTAGTTCTCAAATCTGAGTGGTTGGTTTGTTTTTAAAAATAGTAAAATAGTTCTACAGCCAATATCATTTCTAAGAAAATTCTTGTTCTTCTATATTTTATGCAAATCTATGGCACCTCTGTATAATATATATAATAGGCTTCCTTTCCTAATAGTTCCAAAAAGTCAAGTCCACCTGAAACCTTAGAATGTGCCCTCATTTAGAAAAGGAAAGTATTAGCAGGTGTAACTAAGCTAATATCAGGCACCACTAGATTGGGGAGGACCTGTATCCTATGACCACGTCTCTGAGAAGAAAAGAACTCATGGAAGCCCAGAGAAGAAGACTATGTGAAGAGGGAGGGAGGGATTGGAGCAAGGCAGCTACCGGAGACAAAATTCCAGGAAGCACAGCAAGCCACCGGATCCTAGGATGACATGAGGCCAGATCCTACCACGCCTTCACAAGGAAGTTGACTCTAGGCTGGGCATACACCTCCGTGGTGCTGCTGCCATGTGCCTTATAACTGCAAGGCTATGAGATCAATCCCTGCTACTGCAAAAAAAGGAGGCTGGCTGTCTTACCTCTTTGGTTTCAGATTTCTGGCCTTCACAACTACGACAGAATAAACTTCTCTTCTAAGTTATGCAGTTTGTGTTCCTTTGCTAATGTAGCCCAAGGGGACTAATACACAAAGCCACCTTTGCCACCCACCTTCCCTCCACACCTCTTCATTACAAGGGTGAGCACACACCTCTCCTTTGAGAAAGCTTCTGAATTCCACCTAACCTAGCGATTTGGGAGAATTCCATCGTGTCTTAGGCATAGAGGGAAAGCACAGTGGGAAGAGCTTTCAACTTGCAGCTGTGCCTTAGGCTCTACATGCAGAAATCCCCCTGTGGTGACTCTCCCATCTCTTCTTGCTCACCTTAACAGTCAGTCTTACTGACTGTTACCGTTTCCTTCCCTCTGATAGTCCCTTTTTCCATTACCTACTCTTTACTCTGTCCTGAGTGCTCCAAATCTCCTGACCTCTGGAGTATAACTCAAAATACATTACATAATTTTTCCAGAGTAATTTTAACTCCAGTTGATAGCTGGATTGTGCTAAATATCCCATTGATATCTTAAATCATTAGTTTCCTTTCCAGAAAAATAAGTTTCATGTTATGAAGGTATTTAGATTAATTACAGCCACATATATATAACTTTATATTATATAATGTGTATATGAATTTTTGTATTCTGTTTGTAATTTAAGTAAATTTTATTCCATTATACAAATTTAACCCCAAAACCTAATTTCATTAAGTGGTATAAAGGAGAAACTATCTCCCTAAAGTAAATCATTCAATAATATTGACACTTCTCAGCTTATTCTAAATACATATTAAGATAAATCAATCATAAATTGAAAATATTTTGTCCAAATCATCTAATGTGTCTCGCCTACTAACACATCTTAGCAACACAGCACACAGTGGAGTCTTGTTTGTTAACCCTTGTGATCACAAGGCTGGCAGGGAGCTAGAGCTTTCTACAACTCTTCACCATCTGAAAAGGGTATCACATGGCCTTGGATGATCCATGAAAAGTTAATTTGAAGTTCAGGTTTCACTGGGTGTGTGTTTCGGTCACACCACTGTACATTATTTTTTTGAAAAAAATCATTAAAACCTCGTAAGTTAAGTCCCATCACTAATTGAAGTGAACTATTTAACTCCGCTAAAGTCATTTGTCTCTAGTTCTTTGCTTCTACTCAATAAAAGTGATGATCACAAAGAATTGCCCAGGATTCACATCCACCGTGACTTCTCTTATCAAGTGAGAGTTTTATATATCTAACTGCTATTAGTAGATTCATTCTACTCTTAAAGCAAAGACTCATATCCAGTGTACTTTCAAAATTTATTCTGCTCTCAGCTATAGGTCCATCAACAATGCTATGGATGTACTATTTTATTCAAATAAAATATATTTCAGACATAAGGGAAAGGAGGAATATTTACAAGAATTACTTGGGTTTTTAAGATTATTATTTATTTCATTGGCAATAGGCATTTATATTTTTAAGAAGCATAATGTTGTAAATATAACTGCAGCCCTGTTATGTCCACTTGCTTTGCTTTTATCTTTATTCCACTGTTGCTATTTATTTTCACTAAATTAACCTAGTTGTAAAGTAATATTCATTGGCACCCAGGTATATGAATTATTTTGTTTCATGAGGGGGAAGAGGGCTGTGTTTGTATTTGTGTGTGTGTTTGTGTGGGGCAGACGGTTGTGGCCATCTTCATCAGCCAATATGAAGTTTGTGAATGGACGCTGAAGTTTTTTTCAGGCACTTTTGTTTGCAAACAGAATCCTTCCTGAAATTAGGTATTATTGTAACCACAGAAAATAGGAGAAAAGTATATATTTGCTTTCTGTTCCACCTGCAGCCTTATCATCCTTATGCTTGGGAAATTCCTGTATTGTTATATAGGAAAATTTTACATAATTACATTATTTTAATCCAAATATAGCTACTTAATTTCATGCTATTATCCCCCTCCATTATCTATCTGCTCATCCTGGCAATTATTTTGAATGCCTCTAAAACTATCCATCAAATATACAAGTTATAATTAACTTTTCCTCTGAGATATTTGATGTAATTCTATTTTATATCCATCTCTAAACAGAAACCTCAGTAAACAACAACAACAAAAAATAACTACAGGGAGTATTAACTTTTATTATATTTTTAGTTATTTTATCTGTTATAAAACTATTCTTTTATAAATGACTGTATTACTCATCTTTATTTTCATATCTTATGATTTTAGAAATGTGAATCAGCCATCTATGTATAACTGTTCCTCATAAATTGTTATATTTTAAATAGACTTTAGAAAATATATCTAACAGCATTAAATCCTTCCTTCAAGAATTAGGAAATACAAACAGTGAAATAGTTCTAAAAATTTGAATGATAGCATGAAGATACAATGAATCAGGGCAGAGAAATGTCAGATTACCTAATCTGACTTGTTGCATTACACAGAGAAAGCACTGGCCATTTCCAGAGGCAAAAATCTCACTGATAAGTAATCAAACTAATAACTCATAAACTGTGATTTGGCTTTCAAAAAGCCTGGGAAAACATTGTCCTTATGATGCAGATTGACATATTCAGTTTTTGAGGAAATTGTATTTCTCTCACTAGTGATGCACCTCTCTCCAAGCTGACAACAAATAAGATTTTGAATGTGTAAGGCTGCTGATCAGATCCCTCCCATTAATCCTTCCTTCCTGGCAAGCTCTCCGTCGCCAGCTCTGAGGATTTTCTCAGAAAGGGACGCGTACATGTTCCACTTCAGTCAATCTTCCCTTCATGAGTTCTTTTACTGTTTCCTTGTGTAGAAACTACCTTTCTTCTAGAGAGTTGAGATGATCATTAAATTCTATTTCTATTTGATCTTTTAAGCATTTGCCAGTTTTACCCATTCAGGTAACCCACGTGTCGTGACAAATCACCATTCATTCATTCATATTAGCATCAAGAGTCTCCTTAACAACAATCTGTGTTCTGTTGGGGCTGGAA
This sequence comes from Petromus typicus, assembly GCA_004026965.1. Lineage (NCBI taxonomy): Eukaryota > Metazoa > Chordata > Mammalia > Rodentia > Petromuridae > Petromus > Petromus typicus. The sequence goes on along the minus strand of PVIR01001872.1, from coordinate 37,469 downwards.
AAGCTCATTACAAGGACCTCAGTCTGGTAGGAAAAATAAAAACAAATTTAAAATGGCTTACTATAAGCCAGGAGCAAGAACTTGAAAAAAGTAACTTGTCCACACCTGGAACTGGGGGTAGAGAAATGAGAAAGAAGAGAAATGAGGAATTTCACATGGAGATCCAAGCCCTAGCAGAAAAGATGGGTGAAGCTTATCTACTAAAATGTGAACATTTACCTTTTTAAGAAAAACTAGACATGTAGAGGAGAGGACCTCTCAATGCATTGGGCTGGATTGCAAGCTTGGAAAGCAGATATTAATGAGGACCATACTTGTAGAAATCACTTGGCAGAAGTATTCTACTGAATCCACCATCATTGTCCTTGAGTGTGCTTGTAGCTACGTACCAGTGATGGCGAAACTGTTTCTGAAAGAATCAAGCAGTAACTATCTGATTTGCAGGCTCCGTGGTCTCTCAAAGCTATTAAGCTCCGCTAGTGCACAATACTTAAAGCTGTGGGTACAACTGCATACCAGAAAACTGCAATGATGATGTAGAGAGTAGGCTGGAATTACTCACAGGGCATTTGCTCAGTGCTGGTATAGAAGATGTCTCCAAAATAGGAGAAAATCATGTTTGGAAACAATAAGAATCAACCAACTTCACTTCAAAGACAACTGGGCAGGTCCTTCTTATCTGCAGAAACTTGTCATATTGGACTTTGAGAAGGCTGTTTTAAGTGAGAAATTTGTTTTAAAATATGTATTTATAGTTTATTAATATTACAGATAATATATTCATTCTGGGCCGGGGATTTGGCTCAGTGGTTCCATCACCTGTCTTGCAAGCGCAAGGGCCTGGGTTCGATCCCCAGTAACCACATACAATACTGGGTGTGGAGACTCACGCCCAGCAGCAGCCAGTACCACATACCACAGTGCTGGGTGTGGTGGCTCACTCCTGTAATCCCAGCACTAGGGAGGCAGAGGCAGAAAGATTGCTGTGATGTGAGTTTGAGCTTGAGTTCAGGGCCAGCCTGAACTACAGAGCGAGACCCTGTCTCAAAAAAAAAAAAAAAAAAAAGAAAAAATATATATATGTATGTATGTATATATATATATTCATTCCATTGGTTTCACCACAAAATAGAAACTTCAAATTTTTTAAATTGCAGAAAGGACAATTACACTCATACAGAATTTTAAAGAATGTATTATTTCATCTACCCTTATTTTCTCATTTTATTGGTTGAAAAATTTGGCCCCAGAGATTAAAAGCTTTGCAAATGTTACATCAACAGTGTCAGAGAAAGAACTAAAATCTAAATTATCTAAATCTGAATTATAAATTTCAGTTATATTGTACAACTATAGGGATGAAAAAGACTATCCTAGAACTAAACAATTAGTGTACTGAATATTGGATAAATACACCAAGATTTTTAAAATCAGGTATCATTTGTGGAATGAGTTTAAGATTTTTTCTGGCTCCAAACATCTTCCACAAAGGAAGTGCGTAGTTACCCTCACTCCGCCAGTACCACAATCACACAGCGACCTCATTGGCACAGGGTGTTTAGTCCACATGTGGTGCCCGGCCCAATCTACGCCATAGAAGGACTTCCCTGGAAGTTCCAAAAGTGCTGTTAAGAACGAGTCCTAGCATTGTATGTTACATATTGTGAAATAGAAAATGATCAATGTAAAATAGGGTGAAAGGGGAAAATGTTGAGATTGTAACAAAAAAGTAAGGAAACAAATTTTATGTATATGGGGGGTGGTAGGATGGGTAGGGCTATGGGAAAAAATGAGAATTAAGTTGTGTCTTATACTGGTACAAATCCCCATTATGGAGTGCAATCATGATGTGTATATTTAATGTACCAATAAAGATTAAAAAAAAAAAAAGAACGAGACTGCAAAATGTACACTTACAGGCTGGTTGCAGTATTCCAACATGTGTCCTGGAAAACAATTATACAGCGTGGAATGAAAACATAGTGAAGCGGCCTATAGAGAGGCTGAGACGCGAGTTGGAAAATTCTGAGCGCGGTCATGGTTTCATCATTCCGTATACTGAGATGATCAGCTCCCTTATGTTTTCAAAGACATCCTTGGTCCTTCAGATCATTGTCCTTTGCTTTCTGGTTTAAGTTACTTTGGTTTCTGTTTGTTTTTTGGTTAATTAAAAAGTTAAAATTAGTACAGTCTTCACAGGGAATCTGAGGCAAGAGAACCATCCAAGACCGGTCTTACTGCACAGTGAGACCCTGTAGTTCTCAAAAACAGGGTAACACGGTTACTGCTTGTCTGCATTTATCTGATTAGAGTCTAGAACAATTCTGTATTCACAAAATAAAAAGGAGAGTCATCCAAATTTTGAAAACTCTAGGTAAAAGACATTCAGTAAAGTTTGGATAAAAGTCAGCTTAACACCAAAACCTACATCATTTGCATCCATACAATATCAAGTATCTCAAAATAAAATAAAAAATATCAATATAAAATCAAAAGAAATTGGGGTCTGCAGTCTTGCAGAGAAGATGCTGACAGATTTTGTGAAGTGGTCTGATTGCGGTTAATGACCAAATAGACTTTTTTCTATCATTGAAACAAAGCATGGGCCCTGGGATTTATCTCAGTGGCACCGTGCCCACCAGACAAGGGCAAGGTCCTGAGTCCAATTCCTAGTAAACAAAACAAAACAAAACAAAACAAAACAAAACAAAGCAGTTAACTGGTGTGGGAAGCCATATGAATGTGGATTTACCTTTTTCATCTACATTAATTCAGAGAATGTTAAATATTAACAATGAGTGGTCACCTATCATGCACTGATCTAAAATTAAAAATATTCTGGATGACAGATATGCATAAACATGCTCAAATATGTTTAACCCTAAAGAATTTAATGAGATAGACTTATTCCCTCTCAGACTTCCATGAGCAGAGGGTTTGGGAAAACTGCCATATTCTTTATGCAGTAAATGATTTTATAAACATTGGCAACTCTTTCAGATATGGCTTGTCTCCTCTCTGAAATACAGTCTTCTACTTAGGACTTCTCCAAGGATTTGAAGCACCTGGGAATTTGTTACAACTGAAAACTATCAGTCTCAAGACCTACTAAGTCAGAGATCCTATTAACAGGCTAGAAATTTATGATCCTGCTGAATATCAGAGTTTGAGAGCAGTGCACTGCAATACGACAAACGAGACTTATTAGTGACATTGTGGAAGGCGTGAGATATGAAGGCTGCACAATAAAATGTTTCCTTTTATTTGTTTAAACAATAAAACAGCCAAGCTCACAGGTTCAGTTGTTTGAATATGCATGTTTTTTCAGAGCACACATGATCACTGTGTTATACTTGCATTTTTATACTTGGGAAAATGAAATATTTGGACATTACACTGGTTAATATAATGACTCTGATGTTAAAAAATTTTTTACAGATTTCATTCTTAGGCTATTACTTCTCATTTTCTTAGGAAATTACAGTGAATCATCAGGTCACCAAGGTGTCTTTTTTAGTAATTGAATAGAATACTGTAATAGCAAATTATCCCTATTTTAACAATATTTTAAACTTGCATTTATTGAGTGAGATATGTCCTATGCACTTTGGCAGTGACACGTTAATTCAATATTTAGCACTGAATTATATTCTGGAAGAATCATACAAATAATTTTAATATTTATTAACATGCCACTTTTATGTTGACTTCATTATTCTTAGTGCTAGAGATTGAACTTAGGATCTTGATTTTGGGAGGCAGACACAGCACCACTGAGCTTCATCCTGGCTCAAGCTCCTTTTTGTTATAAGAAATTGATAGTTTTCTTTAAATGTCATTGAATTTCCTGCTCAAATAAAATATTTACATATTGGAGAAAATAGCATTTATTTATATTGAGATATGAAAATTTTGACCCTAAAACTTCACTTTCACATTAGAGAAATGTTTTTATTTGGTATTTAACTCTAACTTTAATTATATAATATACCTCAGGCTATAGTTGAAAATATATATTCAAACATAACTATATCTAATTTTTTGCCTTTGTGATTATTAAAAATATTATTTTTATTTGTGCTGTTTTCAAAACTATTTTCATTCCACCTTTTAAGCTATTCTTCACCCAAATAATTTTAAGTGGTTCTATTATTCTTGATACTGGAGATTGAACTCAGGAAATATACACCAACTCATGGTAGGAGATGTTTAAAGAATTCTGTTAATCCAAATGCACTGTTTTATAATAGAAATTGTAAACTATTATTTATCTATTTTTAGGTTCAGATGTATATGCTGGTTTTGGAAAAGATGAAATAGGACTTTTATATTTATGCAAATCTCTGTAGCATGATCAAGATTTTATAAGTTTAACATACAAGTGACAACTTTCATTAGACATTACGAAGCAAGTTTTTATAATTACAAATATTGCTTATTACTTTGTAAAGCTTACTACTCTAGTCATTTCTTCAAAATTGATTTTGTTTAACCTCATTAATTCTCATTGTCTCTCAAAAAGCTTTAGGATAGAATTCAGGGGCTTTGTAATAAGGAGAATCTTTACCATTTGTAAAAGAGCATCCTCACTTCAGTTACCTGCTTCTTTTAGAACAAGATAACATGTTTTTTATTATGCATTTTTTGTTGATACTGTCACCAAAATATCTGCTCTTTGATGTCTTGTGCCTCTGAAAGTCTGAACTGTACATAGACTTGTATGTTAGTTTTCAGGAAAATAGTGAATCTCTTTATTACAATTTTTTAAAATAATATGAAAAATCTATATAACTTTAATGAACTTGTAACTGTTACATGTTAAAGCCATTAGAATTATGATCTTCAAAATGTTTCTATTTGTCTAACAAATGTTAGAATTGAACGGATTTTGCTCTTCAGCTTTTAGGATGCGATTCTTGCAGTTAGACTCTTTGTCTGTAGATGGTGCTAGAAAGTTTAATATTTATTCCAATATTTGAATTTACTGAAAAAAGAGAGAAAATGTTAAAATGCTTTTTCTACATAAGGAAAAAGTACTACGGCACCATATATAAATCCATAGTTATTCTATGTATTTACTTATCGACTCTCTTGCAGCTCTGCCTAAGACAGTCCGCCTGGTCGGCGGTAGCGGGCCGCACGAGGGCCGAGTGGAGGTCTTCCACGATGGCCAGTGGGGTACAGTCTGCGACGACCACTGGGAACTCCGAGGGGCCTATGTCGTCTGCCGAAGTTTGGGCTACAAAGGTGTTCAAGCCGTGCGCAAGACAGCTTATTTTGGACAAGGTAATTTAAAGAAAATTTTGTTAAAAATACAAAACATAGACATTGTCTAACGAGATGAACCGTGAACCAAGTAGGGACAGGTTCCTGTCGGGTTTTCTCAAGGGCTTTTCCTAGAAAGGGAGAAATACAAAGAAAGGAATGTTATAAAATGATACACGGTCTCCAACGAACTGCAGTGCGTAATTTTCACTTACTCAGCTGGGGAGCGTTGATCAAATGTGACTGATCAGGTGTTGGCAGGTCCTGCGTGGGAGCCGCGGAGCAATATATGGGGCACTGATATTCTTCTGTGAAACCTGAGGGGAAGATGCCAGCCTGTCTTCACATCCTAGGTCTCCCGGACGAAGGCATAATGTACGTCCTTCAGGGAGCTCCTCTCTTTGCTGAGCACAACGATAAACCAGGGAGGGGAACGAAGCCTTGGACTTCCGTACCTACTACGTCTGGCTGATTCTTTTTTAGGAAGCAGGAAAAGAAATAAGTGAAGTGAAACGCTACTTTCCTCTCATTCTGAGATTGATCAAACATTAAATAATTATTTAACCACATGCACATTAATGCATACTTACCTTTAAAACCAAGTCCCCTGTTCTAAAAATGTATTACCAGGACTAGAGAATTTGCAGGGAACAATATTATTAAATGTATCCCAGTGAGATTTTTACTGTGGATTTTTTTTCTAAATTACTGTGGATTTTTTTTCTAAATTGCCATCTTATATTAAGATTTATATAATTAAACATATACAATGCTTCAATTCTGAATGAGAAAAAGATTAAGGATAAGCACACACGCACATACACACACACACACACACACACACACACACACGTATGCCAGCATTTTAATCAGTATTTCTTAATTACATTACTCTCAACCTGATAGTATCTCTGAAATTGATATTGGCAAAAAATAAGTTGATTTCATATGTATTGTTATTCTAGATAAATGTGCATTAAGTAGCAAAGTGGAGAGGAAACTGCATGTAACATTATAAAGATACTATAAGAGCATTTTCAGATAGTCTTATCTATAAATAACATTTAAAGACAAACTTAAATATAAATATCTATAAACAGATAAAATAGGAGAGTACGTCAAATCACCATATCAGAAAACTGAAACAAAGTAAAGTAGATTTTTAAATGCCATAAGGTAGTCAAGTTATATTGTGTTACATATCTGTAAATCATGACTATATGTTGGGAATTATATTAATGCTCAAATACTATTGGTAGTAGGTCGGAGTTATGTCCTTTACTCCTTTACCTAAATGAATTTTATTACCAGGCATAAAGCATAGATTTAAACAGGGATTTCAGGTTCTAATGTCTTTGGAGGTGTGGCAATATTGAGTTTTCTGAAGAGACTAGACATAAGGTAATGGAGTGTTAATACGCAGCCCTTACCTGAATTGAGCTCATGGACAAAATCTTAGAAGTTTCAAAATTTTCCTTCCCTACCTTCCAAACTTCATTTTGAAATAATTGGAACAAAATTATTCTTGTACCCAAAACTTCATTTTTCAAAGTGAAACTTTGAAGATTCATAAGGTTTTCCCCCAAAGAAGATGAAAAAAGCAATTAAAAATTCAAATAGGTGTTTTGTTACAAATAAGCTACCAATCCAGTTTTCTCCAACATTGTATGGGGGAAAAGGTCAATGTTCTGACTAAAGTCCACAGAATGAAAGGCTATTTATTTTAAATGTAAACTGTATAAAACATTTTAAGCAACTGCTAGCACCCATGAAACAAATATATGAAGTTCTAGCAAAAGACATATAATACCCACCCATAGTATTTTATTCACCTGGTAAATGGTTACAAACTTTTAATGTTTTAGAATAATTGTGTGAGCATAATTAAAGAGTAAGAATATTCTTTGAGTACAAAATAAAATGTGGTGCTTACCAATTGTTCAGATAATCCTCTGCGGTAAAGCACCCTAGCGTACCTTAAATCCGGTTGAATTATTTTTCAGCTTACCTCAGCCTTGAGACTCAAAACTCTACGTTTAGCTTAGTCTCTTTAAGAAATCAGTCCAGTAGTCATTCATTAACTCTTCTAACATTTTTTCTACATTTTTTCTATGACCAGAAGAAAATCAAATTCAGAGGAAAAATAGTAGTATTTATACTTTAATTTAGTGTAAACTAATATGCTGTTGAAAAATCTAATATGTATTATCCCAGCTTTATTTCTTCTCTGAGCAGGAAGCATGATCCCTGAATTCAAAGATCTTTGTTCTTTGGAGTGTCTGCACAGACCAGAGACACACTGTTGGAGGCTCTTGTTTTCATCTTACATTAACTTTTAAGGTCTTGTCTCATAAATGAAATGTTCTTAGTCCAAGCTTTTATTCCCTCCTGCTTATATCTATAGAAATTTCTGGTCTAAACCATCGATAAGAAAGGAAGAAAATAAATATCCCAAAATTCTGCCCAGAAAATATTTTCTATTTCATTAAGGCTTGAAACATTAGGGCTTTGCCTTCTATGAAATTATTTACCTGGCTATGGGAAGACAAGTGGTTTAAGTTTTCTTAAGACACTTGTCTAATATGTCTTATTTTCACAAGGCTGTATGTTTATGATTGGTAGGTGATATTCTATACATTGTCTCAGGTTTCCTGTAAGGAAATAGTAATAACAAGTAAAAGAAAGATGTATGAGAGTTTACATTTGTTACATGTTTATTTGTCATTGTACTTGACATGAGTCAGGTATGTAACATATTGTATAGTGACATGGGTGATATTCCAAAATCAGAAAGGTAAATGTGAATTTCCATCTTACAAAAGTGTGAGAAGAACCCTCATAATCTCCTGACTCTTCTCAGTTTTTATCCAGTTTGTTTCAGCTTCCTACATAAAGTTCAGGATTAAACAATGAAGGACGATTAGGAGAATTTTAAATAATAGAGCAAGATGAGCTGGGACAAAAATAACAGAAGAAAGTTGTATTCATTCAGAAAAAAAGTAGGATTTTTCAAAAATAAATTTTATGGTTGGCTTCATTAGAAATATTGGTAAGAGAGGCTTACATTGTGAAGTACTTTGGGATTAGACATGGTGAACAACCTTTTTAATGTAAAGTTTAGACTCCTCCTTCTTTTTGTATTCCTTTACCTTGAGTTTACAGTTTTACCCAGGACAGAAAGGAAATGTAATTTTGAATGTAGAATAGAGACACACAAAAACTTAGAAATATGAGTGAATGAGTAGGAAAGTGAGAGGGAATGTATGTTAAAGTTTTAATTATCATTTTCTTAGGATAATAAGAAGAATCAGATTGATATTGTATTATACATAATTCTCAAAATACATACAAAAAGAAAAAAATGAAATGCATTCCTTTGGTACAATTTTCCATCACAGAAGGAGTGTAATTTTTTGGATACAGTCTCAACACTCTCCTCTTTATTTTTCTGGCTTTAAAGTAGCAAAACTGGCTTACTGGAGATAATCCTTGTTAGCTTTAATAACAATTAGTTTTTCAGCTGCAGGCAAAATGATTTATTGTAAGAAACCTTTAAAAGTATTCCTTTAAATAATCTCTTTCACTTGGATGTTCTTTTTCCATAAAGTGAAATATTCTTTCTTTTTCCTAAGTAGACAAAACCAGGTAAAATAAGGAAGCGCTGAGAGACACGTGGTGCTTGTCATCATCACGTGGCTCGGCGAAGGGACAGGGGTCACTTCTCACGGCCTCTCCAGGCTCTGCTAACTCTGATTCCAGGGTCCAACTGTAGCAAACCCAGGTGAGCTTTGTCTGACAGCGTGGCCCTTCTGGGTATCCATCGCAGTGGATCAGTCCGTGTGGATTCTGACGAGCGAAGGAAGAGCTGGCAGGAAGTAGCTATTTCCTCTCCTCCTGTGTTCACAGTTAGCGCTTCACACTTTATCTACTGCTCCCTCCACAATGAGAGCTGTGAAATGTAAATGCTTGGGTGTTGGGTATTGTGGAAGAGAGTTTATAGCCTAGAGAGTTCGTAACATCTGTGTTTTGTTACTTATATAACAAAGATTGCTTTGACTTTAGAAAAACATCATTTATCATGTGCTTATTGTGTGACCTTCAGTATGTGTCGTGTCTGGGAGGAAAATATATTATGGTTCCAGTATTCCAAGGAAGAAGTACGGCAGGTAGAGATCACAGAACTTGCCCCAGTTTACGTAGCTGGTAGGGTGACGGTGAGGGTGTCAGTTCACATCCTAACCTGGTTCCCACGTGGCCTTTCCCAGGGGACAGAACACCCTTCTAAATTCCACATCCTTATGCATTCCATTATTTTAGCATCTTGGTTCTTTAAAATCACCAAACAGTAAAAGCAAGTGAAAATTCAGAACTATTTTAGCCTCATCCTTTATCTCGCCTATGAGAAAATGTAGGGGAAAGAAGTGGTTTCTCCATAAGCACAGAGCCAGAACCCCAGCTGTGGTCTATGTCTGCTCAGTTCGCCCTGTTGTGATGCCAGTGGTTTAAGTTTCAGTCAAAACACAGTGCTCTTCATGAAGCATTTCTAAGCAGAAGATACAAGAGTGATACAATGGCATATTGCCCGCAGATACTGATAGAGCCAGACATTTTAAAATATTAATGACTTTGTCTTTCTCAGAAATCCATTCAACAGCTAATTTCAAATTGTATCATTTTACTGTATTTCTGGTAGCATACTTATACTGTTGCCATTTTCCCCAGAAAAATGGTGATAATCTGAAGATCAAAGACAAAAAATTTAATATGTCTTTTTTTCATACTCCTGGGATGGGACACAGATTCCTCACACTAGGGCACATCCCCTTCCTTGCTTTAGTTATTTGTTTTTATTTTGTGTTTGAACCAGTGTCTTACTAAGTTGTCAAGGCTGGTTTCAAAATTATAATCCTCCCGCCTCAGCCTCCCAGAGTACTGAGATTAGAGGCTTGTACCACCACCCTCACCTCACACCTTGCTCAATGTGTTCCAAGCCTCGAGTTTGATTCCCAGAGTACACACATACTGCACGCACATACATACTGGAGATGCATACATGCACTTGCATGCACACAAATTAAGAGAAAATAGAATTACTTGTGAAATCTATGAAGTATATTTTCAGGCGTCATAAAACATCAGGAGCCACAGGCAACATTTTATTGTTGTCTACTCTTAAAATTACAAAGTTCATTCCTACCTACAACCATTTAATTATAAAGGAAATTACTGCTATACAGATGTGAGATAGATGGGTAAAATAGATAGGCAGGTAGGCTGGCAGACACAAATAGATGAAGGTTGAGAGAATAAAACATATTTAAAGTATACCAATAAATTATATATGTTTCCACTGTGTAGGGAAGCAAAAATAAAAATAAAAAAGACATCAGCAACAAATATCTTCGAATTGTTGTCATTATCTAAAGAAATAAAAGCAAATTTGTTTTTCATCTTTTAGGTTTATATGAGGAAAATATTCTACAAAATTTGTGCTACCTTTGCATTAATTTTTTAATGTAGAAAACTATTTGGAATCAGATGGGATATATGTATTAAATAAATTTTTTCCTTAAGCTCCATAGTCCTGAATATATTAATAAAAATACAACAGCAAATCTTTAGAAGTCATTTACATAACTCTACTTCAGCACCTTGGTAGCCAGTGAATACCATTATGTTTTAAGCATCATTATGTCTTGTCATTTGGCTCTATTTCTCTGTTATTTTGAGAAGGTTACACACCCCTTCCATCTCAGTTATTTGTCAGTGAAATGGAAATAATTGCCATTATTTTACAGTTACTATATGAAGTAAACTTAAGAACTATAAACACAAAGACCTAGTTATTGTCTGTCATGCACTCAAAACGTGTTCACTGTTTCTGAATCATTTCCATATAGCAAAAGAGAAGAGTTACTGAAAGGCAGCATTTACTTATCATGTCTATGTGTCTGGAGTGAAAAAGAATTAGGAAAAGGACCACAGGTTCCAGATGCAAACATCGCCTCTGTCTTTGGATATGTGTTGCTGTGCTTCATCAGCCTAGGACATGAGCCCCTACAAGGAGGCTGGTGCCACACAGAGCAGGGGCTTCAGCTGTGCTCATTCCTGTGGGCACGATCAAGGCTGGCATGTGCGGATCACAGTGCATCATTCACAAAAGGTCCTGAAGGGCAGACACAGTGGAGGAACTAGGATAAAAGTTCTTTATTCCATCTCATTTCACTCTTCTCAGCAGTAAAGAGTCACAATAATAACATTTAAATTTTGAAGGTTGTTGGAGGACTCAATAACATAATAGGTTAAATGCACATTGGATATTTTCTTCTACAGAGAAAATTTTGAAAATACTAAATGTATTTTCACGATCGTCACAGGGTTGATATTTCTGCATTCGTGAATGGCTTTTCCACTGTTCCTAAGAAGGTGTGTGCTCACATTCAGTATGTTAATTGACCAAATAATCTTTTTCCTATTCCAACCCGCTGGAAAAGTGGCACAGCCAATGGGAAGTTGTTTGTTTTTCATTCTTTCTTCCTAAGCTACGGAGATTCTGCATTGCTGAATTCTAAATCCAAAGACTAGATCTGCAAACTATATAGCAAACAGTGCAGTACCTGGCAACAAAGGCCATGAAGTCACTGCATACTTGCCCTCCCAGAAATACAAGAGCACTGCCTTCCACCAAATGCTTCCCTCTGTGTATTTCTACAGTTTATAAACAGTAATAAATACAAATTAGAAAAGTTCCATTGCTTTTACTCCTCTCCACGTTAGCATGGAAGTAGTGTTACTATAAGTTTACTTTTGTAAAATTGTTCTCATTTGCCTCTGTTTCTTAGTAGCCCTATAGGGCTTTCCAAAGTTTTTGTGCACTTAAAAGGAAACATACAAAAATGCTCACATAGGCATATGAGAGATACGATGAACTCAATAAGATCATGCTGAAAATCAGAGTTCTCAATAAAATTTCCAGATAAGAAATAATATTTGCTTACATGTTTTTTGTCTCCCTCAAAGTTTTAAGTCAAAAATCTTTGATACTTCTAGGAGCACTTCAAAAACTTCTCAAGCTCTCCAACTTACTATTATTATTGTTGTAATGGATTGTCCAGCAAAGTTTTTTTTTTTTTTTTTTTTTTTTTTAATAAAAAGAACAGTATGGATTGGTGTGTGTGGCTAGTAGTGAAGCGCTTGCCTAGCATGCCTGAGTCTATGAGTTACATCTCCAGGACCAATAGGCAAACAAACAAGGGAGCAGTAATAGAAATATTGATTTTATGCTCCTTAGATTTGAATAATTAAATTACTATCATCATAAATAGAAAATATAGTGTTAATACTTATAATACTTTGATAATGAAAATCAAATATGATTTTGTCTTACACTGGAATCTTTCTAGTGAAGTCAAAGGTTACCTGAGTGTACCAGGAATAAAATTGTCCTGTTTAATTCTAAAAGCAAATGAAAAGATGAGTCTTCAAAGAAAAGTTTCATGTAGAATATTTCCTTAATACTGTTTTATAATATAAGCATCACATTCCTGAAAAGCTTCTGGTTAAGGACAAAATTAGGTTCAGTCACATTGCAATAGCAGCTGCCACTCTTTCTGCCTTGCATGTAGACAGCTTCTTTCAAAGCGTGGTTACTGTATTCCAGCGCAGCCTTCACATTCTGCTCTTATTCTTCAATCTGTGCTTTTACAGAACTGGTACTTTTGCTCTAACTCATTACTTTTTATTACTTTGCACTTTAATAATTTGTGTATTGGCTGAGTATAAAGTTTTCTGAAGCAGAAGATTCATTTTTATCATAATAAATTAAAGAACATGAATATAAAACTGATCAAAATTTTTTGTGTTTAGTGAATGATTTAATGGTGTCATTTTACTCAAACATAAATATTTGATGACCCTTGCTAATGCAATTGTATTTGATTACTGCAGGGACTGGTCCAATATGGCTGAATGAAGTGTATTGTTTTGGGCGAGAATCATCTATTGAAGAATGTAAAATCAAACAGTGGGGTGTGAGAGTGTGCACCCACTCCGAAGATGCTGGAGTCACATGTACTACATAGTATATCGTGTTGACATTCACATTTATAAAATCATCATGGTAAAATAATTTTTATTGCTCTACTTCCAGTTCAATTAATATATAGATGATTAAGAATATTGTTTGCTATGTGATATACAGATATTGACCTCTTATGTATTAACTAAGAAGATAATGCCACCTATAATAATCTAAAAATATTATTATAATTGAGAAAATCTGCTGAGCTTACTGCATACCAGAAAGATCTTAACAATGCCAATATAACTTGGGGGCTCAATTTACTTTGGAGCAGTGAGGAGAGTTAACTATAGGAAGTAGACATTGTGACTTGGTTTTTTGCAAAAGAGAAGCTAAGCCAAAGCAATTATTGCACTTGTTGGATCATGTAGCAGTAAGTTAGAGATAAAATGTGAGAACAAAGGAAAGAAAGAAGATGTAGAAGAAAATAGTGAAAAAGCACATAAGAATTGACACTGAAATGCTAAATATAGTTTATCTCAATTATTTGAGTGGTTTTAAATAAATACAGAAATACCCATCAACTGGAGACTAGATAAAAATAATGTGGTTGTTCAGAAAGATAATGACCATAAAGAATGATAAATTAGAGGAATTTATAGCTAAGTGGATATACCTTGTGGCCATACTCATAAGTGAAACAAATAGGACACTTGTAAATACTTTATCATATCTCTAGTATGAGAAACTGACAGTGTAAGTGACGTTCAAAATGTATGATAGATGTTTTGAAATAGAAAGAAAATATTCAAAGGGAAAGAGGAACAGAGTAGGGACAGGAAGAGGTAAAATTTGATGATGAAAAGGAAAAAAATGGAATTAAGCTTATGTAGATAGAGGGTGTGGAGGGCAGGGTAAAGGGAAAAAATAATTGTCAAGATATATCATGTCCAGGTACAAACTGTCAATGAGGAATGTAATCATAATGTATTCTTTAATATACCAATAAACTCAATTTATTAATTAAATAAATGCCTAGAATTTTCCCCAAATTTATAAATCACTGTTGTGGGCATTGTGGTGTTCTGCGGTTTCAAGTTCTTGCTGTTCTGCTGAAAGATTTGGATAGAATAATCAGTGAACTTGAAAATGCGACAGTTGGACCGGGGAGTTAGCTCAGTGGTTCCTGCACCTGTCTTGTAAGCGCAAGGGCCTGGGTTCGATCCCCGGTAACCACATACCATACTGGGTGTGGAGACTCACGCCCAGCAGCAGCCAGTACCACATACCACAGTGCCGGGCGTGGTGGCTCACGCCTGTAATTCCAGCACTCGGGAGGCAGAGGCAGGAGGATTGCTGTGATGTGAGTTTGAGGCTGAGCTCAGGGCCAGCCTGAACCACAAAGCGAGACCCTGTCTCAAAAAACCTAAAAAAAGAGAAAGAAAATGTGACAGTTAAAGTAAGAGAAGAATCAGGAAGAGAAGTAAAGAAAAAATGAAGAGGAAGAAATAGAGACAGGCCTTGTGTACCGGATGGACCACCCCACAAGGGCAGCAGTCACAGTGAAGTCAGTTGTCAGTGTCTTTTATATCCTTGTGTGATGTCAAATCTGGGCCATGCTTTCTGGGCCATGCCATCTTGTCCAGCCTTCTGGACACTCTTTAATCTCCTGCCTCACCAGGATGAAGCACTGTACTTGAGTTATATGTTCACTGGGACATGTGTCTATTTTCAACCATCTACTAATATTAACATGAAGAACATAGAATATTTGGAGCTTTAGTATCATAGGTATGATCAGGATAGCAGTCATATTTATATTCCATCCAAGTACAGTAGAAATTATCAAGATAATTGAATTGTGTTCTTCCACAGAAACACTGAAAAACAAGATCTGTCAAAACCATCTTGTTTAGGACTCTAGAACAGAATCAAAATGTTATAGCAAATAAGGAACTATAAAGCCAGGAAAAAGCTTCAAAACAATTCCAAATTTTGTTATATTTTCACTTCCCATCGCCCTATGTTTACTGGCTGCAGCAATGGCTTTGTACTTGAGGCAGCAACAACCTGTGTTCCCAACTTGGAAATCTTGTTCGTAGTTCCACAGGATGCAGAGTTCTTCAGAAAATACTGCACACGCCGGCTGTAAACTCTCTTAAAATCTCTCTGGAGGAAAGGTGTAAGGCAGCATTTAGAACTTTGTGATATCAACAGCACCCTGCAGCAGACATGTCATAGGCTGGTCACCACTGATGGGTGGCCTTCACCTGTTTCACTAGACTTAGAATTCAAGAAGTAGAAGCGGTGAATGTTGTCTAAAGACACTACAAGTTGAACTAATAGCCCTCAGATGCCTGGGTGAGCTGGGCACAGTGGAAACATAAAAGAGATCAACTAGTGTAAGTATAGTTACATAGGTAATATTGGTCCAATGGGAAATCACAAAGTGGAAATGAGGTGGGAAAAATTATGAGCAACCAATAAGGTTGTAACAAATAAAGTATGCACAAAGAGAAGAAATGAGAAGCATCCAGAACAGGATGAAGCAAAACAAGGCCTAAAAGAATCCTAAAGAATGCTACTAGAACTAATAAATCAAGCAAAATTTTGGGGTATGAGATTTTTAAAAATATTCTTTTTTTCTATATATCTGCAATGAACCATAAGAAAAGAAAATAAGTAAATGGACAATCAGATGATTATCATATAACATATATAACAAATTTTTTAAAAATACAAAAAATGCACACAACAAATTACAACAAATTAATTGTCAGAGCAAGGGACACAGAAATAACCAAAAACAAATTATAAATTGCTATCCTCATTAATAATCAGATGAATTATAATTAAAATGGGACAGTAATTACATGAGATCTATTTATTAGATAAACTGAAATCAATATCTGCTAATATTATATGTGTGAATAAATACAGTGAATGCAAACCATGTGTGTGCATGAAGAGGGTGCACATTGCTTGTGGAAATATAGACTGGTAGTAGGTTTTTAGAGATAAATTTTCTGCCTAGAACCATTGATTAAGTACCTAACTCGTAACTTAAACATTTAGCTTTCTGAAATATAATTTTTAAGAAATCTTCCCATATGTACATAAAGTATCATCTTGAGTATGTTCATATCAACCTGTCATTAAATAAAGCAATATCCTGTTTTTTCTCAGTGGACAAGTATTGTTACATTTTTTATGATAGAACACTATATAAATAAATAATAAACCCATCTGATATAATTTTATAAAATAGGCACTCAGCAACAGCTAAAAATGACATATGCAATGTTCTCTAAAATAATACATAAAATTTATTCTTAAATAAATCAATATTGTTTATAGATTCATACATGTGTACTCAGATTACACTCAAAGATCTCCATCTTGAAACTTAACTCTCATTTATACAAAGCAAATGAAACAAGCATTTTCTGTGCTGGAAGAACATGTGTTATATTTGCCATTTTAAAGCAAAGCTATGACATTTCTTAATCCTAACTTGAGAAATTATACTGATATAACACTTGGATACATAATAGTCTCCATCTATGGATTATGCTATTTTGCTGACAGTGAAAATGTTCCCTTACCATTTGGCGATTGCATTTTCTCAGATCAAGGAGAGCAGTGTCAGTTTAAGCAAAGCGTGGCTGATACTTACTAGAACTCATGGATGTGGACAGTGGACTAGGTGGGAGTGGAAACGCATAGCTGTGGAGGACCTCTTAGGGGAAATGCTAGAAACCAAGTATGTTTAAGATTTGATTATTAACTTCCATTACATAGTGAGATGTTTTGGAGATGGGGCCTCAGCGCAAACACCAAGTTCATTTCTGTGTCATAAATATTTTATTAAACAGGCCCTGAATACAATACTATATGGCATTTCTCATGCATTTGGGTTTTCGTTGTAGCCCATGACAGGAGGTCAGATTTGGGATTTTCCACTTGGATGCCATGTTGGTGCTCAACAGAATTTGAATTCTGGAGCAATTAAAAATCCCAGTTTTCTAAATTAGGGTGCTCAGCATGTGTTTCTGTGCTGGCTCTGCCTCTTATGGCTGTGGGTTCTTCAGCAAAGTCATGTAGCCTGTAATCTGACATGGAAAAGGAATGGTTATGTGTGATCTGCTAATTCAGACCGTGACGGTGAGGGCTTGAGGTGCACACAAACTGCTTTCTAGATGAAAGTTAATAATTTTCAAGTGGCCCTAGTATTTACTATGAAGATGTTAATAAAGTAAAGAAATTTACTTTGAAGTTGCATTTGTTTTCCAGACTGTGCTTTTCATTTTAACAAATTACTGAAGCTCCCACATGTCATAGCTGTATGAGGGTTAAAAATGTGATAATGTTCTTCAAATTAAAATAGAAAATTGTGTGTGTAGTAAATTGCCCCAAACTTTAGGGAAGGGGAAACGGTGTATGAATCACTGCCATCTAATTTAGAGCAGTAAGTGTATTCTTAATCTATCAAAAATATAAAAACAATGGGATAGGAGGTGTTTCCAAGGCTACTGAGGACTCTTGGCCTGTGCAGGGTAGGCAACCAGCTGCTCATCTCCAGAGAGCCTGTCTTGGTTCCTCTGCTTGCTGCTGAGACAAAATACCCTGCACTCCAAATTGAAGAAAGAAAGACTTATTTCAGCTCAGAGTTAGTAGGGCTTTGTGTCCATAGCCTGCTGGGAATGAGGCAAGGCAGCACAGCAGAGGAGACAGTCCGCAGCAAGGCAGGCAGGAGGCAGTGAAGCAAAGCAGTAGCAGCCGCTCTTTTCCTTTCATCACATCAGGCTATTAGCCTTTTGAGTGTGTCACACACTCCACTGTGCGCACCCAACACCACACTAAACAAGTCAGTTCTCAGCTGTTGGACCAATATTCACGCACTGTAGATCCAGCCACCTCTGAAAGCCCACCTGTGAGCATCTGAGTGGGGAGATCCACTGTTAGTGTTCTACAGGATACAAGGCACAGCAAGGGCTCAGAGAAAGAGAAGACAGGAGAGGACAAGCAGGGTTTCAGAGATGGTTCCTGAATAGAGCCACGTCAGGTCAAGAAGCGTTGGCGGACGCACTCTTGGGGGCATGCCCTTCCTCCTGCCTGCCGGAGTTTCAGGCCCTTTACTTCCTTCTGTTCACATCTGTTCTGCCCTACCTTCACTTTTTCTTTACTCTCTCTTCTCACTCAAGAAAAGGCCTGGAGTTTAATTTAAAAGTTGTTCAACTAAAACTAGGCAAAGCTGAAGCACACCTGCCAGGTCCCCTTTTTCAGCACTTTCTTATTAAGTTGTCGGTTAGCATCTGCTGCAGAACATCCTGGGGCAGCCAAGTTGTGGAAAGTTACAGCCCAGTACACAAGAAAAAAAAAAAAAAAAAAAGGAAGGAAGGAACTCAGAACCGTTTTCAGAGTTCTTCCGATCTAAAGAATGTGGTTTGCCGCTGAGATCTTTACGAGGGTGTCTTGACAGGATAAAACTTTGACACCAGCAAGGATACAAAGAGTGGAAAACAAATCAGTTTCTATAAGTACAACTCGTAAGTCTTTAACTAGGCACCACTGTGTGGGTGTCTGAAAGGGGAAGCTCTGCGCAATGGCTGTACCTGGAAGGAGAGCACTGATCTGCAGGCTTGAGGCCTATTGGACATAATGTCAGCTGCACGTGGACAGGCAGTGTTCTCGCTCAGCTGACTTCCTCTCCACTGTGCTGCAGCCACAGAGCGGCTCACACAACCGGCATTGGAGCCCCATCAGTGCCCCCAAGGAGTGGTGTGAGACTAAAAAAGCTACAACATTTTCTATGCTGAACACGTAGCATAGATTGAAATATTTGCACAAGGTCATAGTTGTGATAAAATTAATGTGTATGCTGAAAATCTGCATAAGCCATTCATCTAATAATATTTAAATGAACATCATATGACTATTGCTACCTAGTAAGGGAAAGCAAGATGGGGGGGAGAAAACATGTTTCTTTTTTGTTGCCAAGAACTGACTAAGGTGGGTGTCACTTTAGTCAGAACTGTGTGTGTACAGTGAGTTTTTAATGTATGATAATTAAGAATTTCAGTAATTCTGATTAATAATTTAGGCATAATCATTTATTTTATTGTATAGCTTATGTGAAAGAAAAGTTCAAGTCTGGTTGGGTCAATTATGCCCCATGTATGTCTCCTAGCAAACTAAGAGACACCCAAAGGAGTTTGAGCACACTCACTCCTGTGCATAGAAATTGGCCTATGGCTGCTTGGGGGCCTCCCGATCCTCCTCTGGTTGTGATTCCTTTGCTCTGCCAAGAGATAACCATAAAAGGTAAAAAGTTCATACCCCATCAATCATCTACAGCTTTATTGGCCCTACGCACTCATAGCCACACCTACTCTTCATGCTCTGTATAAGCCTGTGCCATCCTCAATAAAGATGGAAGTGTTCTCTGAAACTTCCCTGGAGTCTGCCTGTTGACTATGCACCCACCCTCCTGGTCCTGGCCTCCAAACTTGATCCTTGGCCAATGTCACCTGTTCTTTTAGCCCCACATTCAGAAGGTCTAAAGTTTGTACTGGTTTCATCCCATTGTAAATTCATACTCCACATGTGTTAATTCAAGAGCATCAACTTCCCTAAATGGCAATCATATACGCTTATGCTTAAAAAAAAAAAAAAAAGTGAGAGCAGTTCCAAGAATTTTGCAGTTGTTAGTGTTCTACAGGAAATCATTTGGAAAGAATAATTTCTCAACAGCCAATGGTGGTGGTAACAGGGATTTTATTAAGAGCTTTGGTACCAGGAAGAATGCACAAAATTGTATATATTCACTTTAATTCCTTTGTGTTGAAATTTTAGCTATCCTCCTCTAATGCCTTTAAAAATGAACTTGTAGAACATGAAAGTGTACACTAGGATGGTAAATTAGGAAATGCATCATTGTGAAAGATTACAAGTGTGCATTTGCAATGATCAGAATTTTTAAGATCCATATTTCTAACTTCAGATCTGTACCGAATTACAAAGTAGGCTGGTGATATGTATAGAATTTTCTTCACTCTTTCTGTCTAGGATTGTGATGTCTTGTGAAATCAATAGATTATTCCTATTAAACTGAGCGATTCTCTTCTCCACAAGCAGTGAGAGACATATCACAAATACAAAGCCTGAGGATTCAGAGAAACAAGTTACCAGTAACATAAACATCTCAGACTCAGCAACTAGCCCATCCCTCTTGTTGAATTCCCTGCCACTAGCAACATCTCATTCATCTTAGTTTTCCTTCCTCAGCTACCACTTTCCTCTATCTCTCTTTCCTTTACAGAATTTTCATCTGGAGCCCAGATACCCATTAACTGATTATTCCGTGGCTGTGGTTTGAATGAGTCGCTGCAAAGTGCCTGCATAGGAAATGGTTCCCAGATTTACATGTTAAAGGTAATTGAACTTCTGGATCTTGGGAGCTGATTAAAATTAGATGAAGCCAACCAGGAGGGGTTTTATGATGGCATTAGTGGATTTCCAGGAAGAGGAGAAAAGAACAGGCCTTTTCAAGCTTGCAATCTCTCATCACTTGATGCCATCCAACATATTATGACACAGGAAGTTCATGCTCACCAAACACAGCCTCTTGACCTTCAATTTCTCAATCTCTGGAACCATAAGAAATCAACTAGCTTTCTTCATAAATTCCCAAGTCTCGGACATTCATTTGTGATAGCAACACAAAATGACTGAGTCAGACTCTCTTCTTATTTTATTTTGAGCTATGTCCTTAACTAAGGGGGTCCCAATTTCCTCCTCTAAGTCAACCAACAGCCATGTGCTTGCTACAGTCTCCAGTCTAAGAGGATCTGTTCTGCGCTGCTAAAATAATCCTTTCTGTCATCCTACAGATCAGTGTTAAACAGAGAACTTTGCCACAGATGTACCAAGAACTAAAAATAGGCAAGAATTTATCTTGGAGTGCATGGTCGAAAAGTAAGTCAGACGTACTAGCAAAAAAGGGTACACAGGAAGGGTTATAAAGGATTTAAATACTAAGTTTATTATTCATATTTTGCAGAAGGGTTTAGTTCATAATAGGTGCAGGTACTCAATGGCTCTGTCTGCTCAGTTCTTCAAATCAGACTGAAAATGAATGAGAAGCCCAGTCTGAAGTCACTGAGCTAAAATCTGTGCATCCATCCTAAAGCCGAAGAGTCCTGATGTCTGTGTGCCTCAGAAAGCTGCCTTCTCAGTCTGTGTTTCATTAATAGGCCTCAGTGCTTACTTATCACAGAGAATTCTCTGTTACCTCAGGGCTTTGAAGACCCTGCACAACCAAATTGTGTTTTGTCCATGCTGGCACCCTCTCTCTTGGTCCATCTTGGTCTTCTGGTCCAATAAATCATAGTTATACCTCCATTCATATGAAGAAAACTACAATCCCTTCTATCTGAATTTCTGGTGTTGTCACTTATTGGCATGCCCTGAAAATAATTGTATGTATAAGTACTTTTCAGCATTCAGGAGAGCATTCACCTATCTTATGTACATCTTCATTGGTTCTGGAGAATCTCTCTTATTTGAAAATAGTCCAACTCTTTTATCACTTTATTCTACTGGTAATATAATATATAATTTTACAGTCCAGTACTTTTAAACAATGCTCCACTTAGAAGCGCACATAAATAACCACTAGTTCAAGCACAAAATTGTTAATAGACCATAAAAACATATTTGCTCATATAAAATATCTCTCATTGCTTTCTTACCATAAGCTTTCTCTAAGCACTGTGTTGACATCTCTGTGCAGCGATACTTCCATTTTTGAACTTTAAAAGAAGCCTTGAAATGACTTCAGTATTTACTTTGCCAAGGAGACAACCTTCCCTGACTGTTGATGCCTGAGCATATTAACTGAGCTCCCTGAACATTTTCTGACTTCTCACAGCATATTTTAATAAATTAAAGATAATGTAAAACATTTACAACTTAAATAGTACAGAAGTTGGAGATAAAATAAATTAGTTATAAAATATTTTTTTTATGGCTGAGTGCCCTCCCAAATGAAAGCTGTGTGGCTTTTATACAATGAGTGTAAATAGAAAGGACTAAAAATTTAAAAGAAGAGGTTGTAGAATGGAAAAAAAAAAAAAAAAACAATCCATCGTTCAGCATTTGTACCAACAAATTATTTGGCAGGTTGAATATTCTCCTTCCCCGAAGCTAAGCAGGAAAGAGGTGGAGGGATCCTGACTGCAAGACATTTCAAAGTTTAGTTATATAGTTTCCACAGGGGCATCTGGAAAGATGGAAAAAGAACTTCCAGTGGGTTCAATAGAGAAATGTAGGATTTAACTTCTTAACATTGTAGGTAAAAGTGTAGTAGAAAGAATACAAAAATCTGAAGCCATAACAACCAACAATGTGGGAAAAAAATCTTTACCAGCTGTTCCTCAGACAAAGGGCTACTATCTAGAATATATAAAGAGCTCAAAAAAAATCAGCCCACCCAAATTTAATGACCCAATTCAAAATTGGGCATCAGAAATGAACAGATATTTTTCAGAGGAAGAAGTGAGAGCAGCTAAGAAGTATATGAAGAAATGCTCTACATCATTAGTCATTCGAGAGATGCAGATGAAAACAACATTGAGATTTCATCTCATTCCACATAGAATGGCTGCCATTTCAGTTTCAGCCAACGGCAAATATTGGCGAGGCTGTGGAGAAGAAGGAACCCTTCTCCACTGATGGTGGGACTGTAGACTCGTACAACCCCTGTGGAGATCAGTTTGGAGATTCCTCAAAGAGCTAGGATTGGAGGTCCCATTTGACCCAGCCATTGCTCTGCTAGGTATATACACACAAGAATTAAAAGACTCATATCACAGAGACATATGTACACCCATGTTTATAGCAGCCCAATTTGTGATTGCTACATCTTGGAAACAACCCAAGTGTCCATCAACTGGAGACTGGATAAAAAAGCTGTGGATCTTCTACAGAATGGAGTACTACTCTGCCATAAAAAATGATAAGTTTGAATCATTTCTACTTAAATGAACATACCTTGAGGATATCCTCATAAGTGAAATAAATAGGGCACAGATAGGTACATATCAACTCTTTTCTCTGGTATGAGAAAATAAAGATGTAAATGAGTCCTAGAATTGTATGTTATATACTGTGAAATATAAAATGCTCAGTGTAAAATAGGGTGAAGGGGGAAAAATGATGAGATTGTAACAAAAAAGTAAGGAAACAAATTTTATGTATATGGGGGGGCGGTAGGGTGGGTAGGGCTATGGGAAAAAATGAGAATTAAGTTGTTTCTTATACTGGTACAAATCCCCATTATGGAGTACAATCATGATGCGTTTATGTAATGTACCAATAAAGATTAAAAAACTTTTTAAAAATCTGAAGCCATGAAAGTTGAGTTCAAATGATAACCCTCCATTTTTCATATTTAATTAATAGTGCAACCTTAAGCACATTATTTAACCTTCTTAAGACAAATGCCATATTTATAACAGTAATGTAACAGTAGTTACCATAGAGATCACAGTAATCTGATGGTCTTTCTCATTGGAAGTCCCACTAAATGTAATCCACTCTATTAGGCATTGTGTACAAATCTTGAAAGAATAGGCCAAGAATCAATACCCAGTTTTTAACCTTAAAAATTCATTAAAAGTCTCATGAGAATGAGTACAACTCTAGAAGAAAGTGCTGAAACTGTTTTGTAAGACATTGTATTTTTGGATGCTTCAAAGAATAAGCAGCAAAATTCAATTGGAAAATGTGATTGATTTATGACAAACATCTGAAGTTAGAAGAGAGAAGAATTTGAGAGGGTTTGAGACTGTGATGCCTATCTGGTACCTGGGGAAGGAAAAGGGAAAGAAGAGTTTTGTAGGAATAATCAAAGTTATCTCTTGTTTCGGAATAGAAAAATTGGATTTTGCTATGTTTTAAAAATCACAGATTTGCCCAGATTAATTTGGAGTATCATTTCAAACAAATTCCAGTAGGATTCTTAAATTAGTTTGTTTGTGTTTGCTTGTTTCAGTCAAAGATGACAAACTGTTTTCAAAGATAAATGAAAGAAGAAAAGTGAAAACAAGAACGAATCACCTTTTAAAAAGAAAAAGAAAAAAGAAGAAACTGCATGGGAAAATTTTATTCTGCAAATCCCAAAATATTCTAATTATTCATTATCCTAATTTTAAAAGAATGTCATTGGTTTGAGAGTCTAGAGTAGATCAACATATATAGGGAAACTTTGTATATGATAGAAATTTGGAAAAAAAAGTTCAATTATGTTGTGAAGATACCTCATCATTCATATATGGATAAAAGTAAATTCTGTTTCTGACTTATGCCTGGCACAAAAATCAGTTCCCTGTCAATTAAAGATATAGATATGCAGAGTCAACCCATAGAAATAAGAGATAATACAAGGAGATACCTGTGATATTTCTTTGTTGCAAAATATTTCTTAAATAAGAACAACTATACAAAAATTGTAATAACAACATACAAGAATTTTGACACATTAAAAATCTTTACAGAAATTTAAACACAAAAATAGAAAAAGCCATTCTTTGGTGCCCAGGGGGTATCGTTTCCAAGATCTTATTCAGTTTTTAAAATGGGCCAGTACTCAGGTCTTTTCCTTCAATCTACTTGCATCTTCCTGTGCGTATTCAATTACATCTCAGTTATTTATTACACTCAATATAATATACATGCTATGTAAATGATTATGACCCTGTATTTTTTAGGGAATGACCAGAAAAACATCTGTATATGTTCACTTCAGAGCAATTTCTAAATGTATTTTTACATGGTTGGTTGAATCTGAGGAGGCTGAAAACCACAGACACAAAAACAGACTAATTGATTTCTGAAAAACCATAGAACATCTAAAACCAATTTAGAACAAAGGATTCACTAGAAAAGTAATAAAAGACATAAACAGACATGAAAAGAAAACAATATATGTAGAAAGTAATAAATAGAAACTGGACCACAGTGCAATGTCATTTAAGATGTGGAAAATTTTTAGAAGTCTAACAGTTGCAAATAATGGCCATGAATTATGTTCCTGGTAGTGCTATCAAGAAAATATGTGCTTACAATAATCATTTATTACAGACTTTATAACTTTGGAGTTAGTTATTGACTCCTATTTCAAGTTATTTAATTTTAGGTTAACCCCATACCACACTTTCCTTTACAGTAGCTGCCATGCTGGGCCCTATCTTGAGTAATTCCATTTTATATAGCAGCTGTTTGCACATGCTGAGGAAGAATGACTTGGTAGCTTTGTCTGTGCAGAGGACTGCCAGGTACTGGACACACCATACTTAACTCCCAGCAGCCAAGCCTAATCACAAGGGACAAACTGATACATAAATTAATTCTCCCTAAGAGAGCATAAATTTATCAGACAAAATCAGGAACATAAGGATGCAGGACGTATTCAAACCATAACAGAGAGAACGAACCTTGGGAGCTGTGGGACACATGGGGCCGGGGACTAGTGCAGCCCACAGCTGGATCGTAAAAATGAAGGGCATACATTACCGTCTTCCCTCTTCAATTGACCTGGTGAACAGCATTGTCATGAGGTCCACTGATGGCACTCTGGCTCCCCGTGCCCTGGCCGAAGTTCAGCTGCACCCTCTGCTCATTGTGCCTATGCAAATTGCCCACCGTCTCCCTGGCATCACTGCATGGGCATGCACTTTGAACAAGCTCCGCCTGGTGTGTAGCTTCATCTGCCTGTCTGTGACCACCTCACACAGGGAGGATTCTGGCTCTTTCAGTCATGCTTCTCTGCATCGTGCAGCCCGTTAGCTCTTTTCATCCTTCTGTTCCCCACATTACAGACTGAATGCCAGAGTTACTAATGATTATGATTGGAATAAAGTAGTCTGTGATTACTGCTTCTCAGCTACCAAGTGATGTCTGAAGTACTCAGCAAATTAAGGCCAGTGAAATTGATTTAATGTGGATATGTGTTGTCATTTCATAAATCCTAACATAGTAGAAAGATACATTCATGGCTGGTTTATGTTCATGACAAGTTCATTCAGGATAGTGGCAGATGTTTGTAATCCCAACTATTCAGGCAGCTAAAGCAAGAGAAATCAGCCTGAGTAGCATAGCAAGACCTTATTTCAAAATCCAAAGGGCTGTGATAGAGCTCGATGGCAGAGCTGCCTAAACTCTCCTGGTTTGCCATGATTCATTTTCTAGGCCTGAGCCAGGGATGGTGAAGCACACCTGTCATCCCAATACTTGGGAGTTGAGGCAGCAGGATTGCTCTGAGTTTGAGGCCAGCCTGAACTATATAGCAATACCCTGTCTAAAAATAAACAATAGCAATGACAACAAAACACCTCAAGCAATTCCTAGCATGAAAAAGGAGACAAATAAAAAGGAAAGGAAAGAAAACAAAAATAATCCAACAAAAGAGGAGAAAAGAAATGAAAGCTCTGTTATTTGGTTTGAAAGACTTGGTATATTCTTTTTTCCAGTACTAGGGACTGAAGCTGGATTCACCTAAGGGAACACTCTACCACCAAGCCACTCTCCAACTCTATTCTTTTTTATATTCATAGTAGCATTTGGGTGAATATAATGGTAGAAGTGGAACTTGAGAACTATGAAGAAGAAACAGCACACAATATTTTTGAAAGACACAGTTACTTCCCCTGACTTTTGTTGTAGGTTGCCCTGGCCAAGTTTAGCAGCAGCCTGGTGTACCGATGTTTTTCACATATGCCACACCCTATTCCTCTGCAGAAAGGCAACAGTGACACAGCAAGCACTTTGCATTTTTAGAACCTTCGATTGCTTTGAGCATAGAACAATTTATGTAAATGAGAAGCAGGAAAAAAAAAAAAAAAAAACAGGTCAACAGGGTAGGTGAGTTGGGTTACACTTACCTCAGAGTGGAAAAGGAGGAAGTTTGCCATCCTTGGCCTAGCTTAAGGAATTGGAAAGAAAAGATAGGTGGAAAAGGATAGATCCAAAATTGGGAGAAGACAATAGAAAAACAGAAGAAACAGTCTAAAAAATGTGGATTAGGAAAAGCATTCCTCAATTTGCAGTTACTGACCCATGAGAACGCATTTAATACTTTCGTTGCCTACAATAAATACCTTCACAATTAAAAATGCATTATCTGTTCAAAACACGTTGTAAAGCTATGTGCTCTCGTCTGAAAGCAGCCAAGCTCAAGTATTTAACTAAATGCTTACAAAAATGTTAATCCTGTGGCAATGATGTTGGGAAAATTCAGTACAAGTGAAGCCAGAAATAAATGATTATAGATGAAGGTTAAATCAGAACATCATATTAAAATGTAAAGATGAGAGAAAACAATATAATTGCAGTAATTAAAATGAGATACAGTAAATGATCTGCTTTTAATGGGGTTACCAAATTGAGCAAATAACAATACAAGATAATCAATTAACTTTGTACTAATTTTTTAAAAACATAATTTCATAGTTTAATTTTTCCAGAAAATGTTTAAGAAAGAGTTCAGTTAAAATTTGAAATTATTGTTCATCTGAACTTTCTTTTTCACTGAATGACCTGTATTTTATCTGATAATTCTTATACAAAGCATTGCTATTAAATTAACATGAAATATGATCTTGGGTTCACTCATTTCTACTGCACGATTGTGTAAAAGCCACTTCTAAATTTCACTTTTTATTTTTATCAAAGTGACTCAATTTGAACTACTTCATAGTTTGCTGTAAAAGTTAAAAATACTAATTAAGGAAACCAGTCTCTTGCTCATTCCAAGTGATCCTGGCAGCACTTACTAATGGAAATCTGTTTGTCCATTCAGGAAGCACTGACCTTTTTCATGTGGACATAGTGATGACTCGGGACGCCTTGAGTAATCCCTGTGGAAGGAAAAACACACAGCAGAGCAGGAACACAATTTGGTCAGGAACCGTTTTGGCCTCTGGTTCCAGTCCTCCTTTTCCACTTTCATATGCTCTTACTCTGTCAATACCTGGGCCACCTTGCATGGACTGCACTGCCGTGCTCTGCCTGCCTGTCCAGGGCTACGTCCTCCTTCATTCCCTGCCAGTCTCCCTTTCTGTCTTGCTCTTATCCCAAACTTGTCACCAGATGTAGCATTCAAGTGCCAAAGTGGAAGGGAAGGAGAGAGGAAAGGAAAGAGTGCTTTCTCATTCTTAAATTATAAAAATTATTTTACATATCATCTGGAAGCTAAGGTTAAAAGTCTAGGTAATAGTAAGTCAATAACTATGAGACATAAATACCAAAATATAAAAAACTTAAAAACAGGTGCCAACTGGTTTTGGAATCTGGTAACTTTGAGAAACATATTAACTGACAGTGAAAAAGTGACGGACGGGGAGAGAGGAAGCTATACATATAGCCCTGGGGGAAAGTCATTGTTCTTGCTAATCTAAAAGATACTTACACTATTTGTAGGATGTCTCCTCCCCTCATATTTGACAGAGAACACTACTGTTTATATTAATTTTAGCTTATATAACAGTTACCAAATTATTACACATTTTTTTCTGTTTTTCCTTTCTATCTCCTTTAAAGTCTGTAGAGTTAAACTCTGGGCTTCATGCATGCTAGGCAAGCCCTCTGTCACAGAGCTATATTCCTGAGCTTATCTTAGTCTTTCAATTCTGTGATGTGCTGACAATATATGTTATTATCCTTATGTCACAGAATAAAATCAAAATTTAAATAGCTTGAGCATATTTTGTTCTTTCCTTTTGTCCCTTCAAATGACCTCTTTCCTATTCCCTTTGTGGGGTGAAACCTTATGCTTTATAGAATATCGCCCTTATACTGCTTTTACCTCCCTTTTGTACAAATAACATTCATAAAATGTCCATTTCCAGGTAAGAAGTTTTTGTTAAAACTGTAGATCTGGCGTATATTTTTGTAAGTATCAATTACAAAATAAAAAAGTTAAACTTATACAATCATTACAGCATAAATTCACCACAGTAAAATATCTCAGAGGATGATAAAGAGAGCAGTGAGATAAAATGAAGTAAGATGAAGTCTGAAAACATAAAAAAGACAAAATTCTACTTATGACAATATTAGAACCATTTGTATAGGTGTGGGAGTCAGGATCCTGCTCAAAGAGATTTGGAGGCCAGTGGTCCAACAATCCTTTCATTTTTATCAACTGTCTTTAAATGAGTGGATAGAACTAGAATCAGAGTGTCCAAGACAAAGTAGACTCTCACTCTACTTCCTCCTGATTATTTCCTGGGAGACCTCACACTCTTTCATCTGGCAGTAAGTCAGAAAAATGCTTGACCCCAGCCAGCAGTCTATATAAGGACACATCTTTTGTCAACTAAACAATTTAAAGCCCCATCCTCCCCTTTTCCTTTATCTTCAACAATCGTTGTATTCTTCTCCCAGCCAAAGTTGGTGGGAATAAAAGGAATGATAGAGAATAATGTCTGTCTTCACTTTATTACCATTCCTAGGAAAATGTTAACACAGAATTACTAACTTTCCACAGAAAATTTAAGCAAGTATTAAACAATAAAACTTAGCGAAAAAGTCAACCCCTGAATGTCAGGGTTTTTGAGTTCCAGAGTTAGATTTTTACATAACAGGCCCAGAATAAAACCTAGGTTATGTACAATCTAAAATGTGGAAGTATGAAGCGTGGTAAAGAAGGGTCTGCCCCTGAAAAATTCATTTGATGAATATATCATGATGTGTCCCTTTAAATTGCCTTCAAGAGCTCAGAAGCCTTAGGAAAAAAGTGGAGAGGAGTTGTTTCTGCAGAAGTGACTACTTGAGGAGTATAAACTTTGCTGACTCTACTTGAGAAGGACAGAAATGTTAGATCTTGTTACATGTGTAGATCTCTGCTTTAGGGCTAAAAGAAGGTTGGGCTATAGACTTGACTATTTAAATAAGACCATAGGTTAAAAATAGCATAAAAATAACAACTATTTGAAGGTGTCATGTTTGCAGTTTTCTTTTAAGATGCAAACTGTATTTAAAAACTTGGAATTTGTTGATGCTTGTAATTGATTCTTTTCCATAAAGCATATTTTTAGTTCAGAAGTTATTCTCTCTGCAGGTGCAAACTCTTCTAGATGAAATACATATTTTCAAGTCTATCATTTGGTATTAAAAAGTTAAAGTAGTTCCGCTAATATATTTTCAAAAATACTAGCTTTTTGCAGAATTTCATAGTTACCCTGTAAACACTTTGTAAGACAGAAATAACTTATGTCTACTTACAACATTTTATATGTTTTGTGAAGTTTAGGTGTTACAATGTCATAGTTCCTCACATTTTGTTTCAATGAAGAACTGAATGTAAATGTGTACAATTATAAAAAAATGAGGGACCATTAAAGATTCTGCCCACATGTTGAGATATTCCAAAGCACATATATGATTTTGAAATTGCATCTTTTACACTGAGTTTTCATCACTTTTTTGTTCGAGTCCATCTTTTTTCTCAGAGGAATACATTTCAAAGTCTTTCTGTTCCCAACCATTGTTTTCAAGGATATTTGAGTACTTGTCAGAATTTTTATCTGATTTTTATAATGTCATTCCCAGTGACATTATATATTTCACCTTTGACAAGGAAGAGTTTTGAGTTATTGACATAAATGGATGCTGGAAACTGAGCTGGAGAATGCAAAGCCATTCGAAGTTATGAAGAAACTTCCAGCTTATACAGTCTTCCCAGAGATTAAAAAAAAGTATGACTATTCACTTACTTTCCCATATTCAATTAAAATGGTGCAAACAGAATTATAAATATTCACTAATATTCATGTCATCTTCCTCACATCACCTATTTAACTCAGAATTTTTACATTAGAGGAGGACATTCCTCAGAGCCATCCTTATTGGGAAAGTTAATTTTCTATTTCAACCTTTGACTGTACTTATAAAAAATATAAATATGTATTTTTAGTGTGAAAATGGGCTCCTTGTGGTGCTGGGTAGGGAGATTTTTATTGTTATGAACTTATGACAATTGACCTTTGAAGGGAGTCTTAGATTCATAGCAATCAATTGCTAAAAGAGGCGATAGTTCTGTATAAGCTAAGGAAAAGAAAAATATAGGTTGAGTGTTGTGTTGGTTCCTTTTCTTTCACTGATGAGACAAAATTGCCAATGCCCAAAGTTAAAGGGTTTACTTAGCTCAGGGTTTGTGGAGGTTTCAGCCCACAATTGGCTCTTCCATGGCAGGAAAGGCAGGCAGGGACGCAGAGGAGAAACAACATGGTACCCACAAGGAGGCTCAAGAAAGGTGGGACTTCACAGTGTTCTCTGCTGCTTTTATCTTGCTCACCCTACCAGGATTAGGATGGTACCCAGGAACCACTCCTTTAGTGCAGTGGTTTAACAGTTGCAATGCTCTTGGTCCTCATATCACACATTCCAGATTCATCAATCTTAACATCTAGATACTAGGAAAAAAAGCAAAGCTTTTATTGGCACATTTTAGATATGCATGAAAGTTGTCATCATAGGGAATTTGAACCTGTACAGCACTCCTAAGTGTGATGAAAAACCTTGTAGGGTAGGCATGAGAAAGGCATCGCACTGTGGTTTGCATCCTCTGCGACAATCAGTGATCACTTTTGGCCAAAGTGTTTTGTTTTTTGGGAAAACTGTATCAAAGATTCTATTTGACTTGCTTATATTGAGGGAGGATCTGACTCAGTGTTACACAAACTGTTAACATTTCTATCCGCCATCCTGACTCCTGACAGCCTACAGAACTCAAGTTCTAAGTGAACTTTTTCTAATGATAATATATAAGTCTGCAACAAAAAATATGAAATGTTTACAATTTAAGTGAAAGCAGAATTATTACAAGTATGTACACAAAATGCTCTTATTTAATAAGCATAAATGACCCTTTAGTGGTACAGACTAAACTATATAAATATTAGGTGGTTGGAAACTTGGAAGGAGTGAAGACTTATTTGTGGAATGCCACATTCAAAGGCCTTTCAATCTTAATTTAAATATGAAGACTGGAAAAGTAATTTGAGTTAATAGCTAAATTCACAGATTATGTTGCATAAATGATAAAATAGCAGGCAGGGTTTGAGAAGGTCATCAGTAACTGCAAATCATTTCAATTGTATTTTTTTTACAGTTCTCTGCAATTTTCCACTTTTTGTGATAAAACTATCAAAATGAGCACTGCGATTTTGTATGAGATGTTCCACAATTTTTCCATGCCATGATTAAAATTAAATGGCAAATATTTTGAACTGCCCTTGCATGCACTTGAAAATTAGTCATAATCACAGCAAGTAACTGAAAGCAGCGAGTTGCCATTAGGCACATTGCATGAGAAGAAGAAGGCACAGTGTGGATGAATACCTGATATTATTTTTGCACTCCTTCTCCTCCACCGTTTCAGACTTTGACACCACAGATAGGAGATCTTCATGATACAGGCTTAAGAGAAGGGTCTTAAGCTTTGAGAACCTTCTAGAAGCTTCAGAACAGCCATGGGTGAATCTTCTTGGAGCGTGTGTTTCTTCTTTAAACAGTGCATAGCAAAAAGAGGCTGACTGTGAAGTCTGAGGCAAATAATATTACTCTCCAGGCAGAAGATGCTCCTGGGACCCCGTCAGGCTCTTTGATTATAAAATTATTTGAGAGGGGATCATAAATGAAAGAGGTTTGGAATATATGTTTATAAATTTCTGGGGAAAACTTTTAATCAACTTGTGCATTTGCTTTTAAAGAGAGAATAAGTCACTCTATATACTATCTTGCAAGCCGTTGAAGGAGACCATTGCCCACAAGGTAAAATGCACTTCCGGGAAGTGGATGGAGACCCACACCCATGTGTCCCCTGACTCAATCCTACCACCTCTCTCTCACTGTCTTGTCCTGGCTGCACCTAACTGTCAATGCTGTGACCTTGCCTAAGAAGGTGAGATTAAAAACACAGTGGACACTGCTGTCCCATGCTATCCAGTGGAAAGGCAAAGACCTTCCTTGTGAGAAGCATAGCACAGAACCTTAGAAGCTGTGTGTGACAAGTTGCTCTTGTTCAGTGCAGCCAGTTGTGAGCTGCGGCAGGGAGAAGGTGTGTTTAAAAGTGCACCTTACATGTGGATCACAATGAATGGAAAATTTTATTTCAACCTGAAAAAAAAAACCCACTAAGGAAACACAGAATACTTCAATTTCATTTATAGTAATGCTGCAGTGACCATGAAAATGGTCTGTAAGTTGTGTGAGTGGCTTTGTAACGACTGAGCTAACAGAGCAGAGGGAGGGATCGGGGTGCCCTTCAACATCAGACACTCAAGCAAATTCTAAGAAAGCAAGAGAAATGACTCCATCAAATAAGCAATTGACTATTGGAGAACTTTCTGAGGGCTTGAACAGCTCTTATGATTCTAGCTCAAAGCATTCTACAACAGATTTGAACATGAGGCAAGTGAGTGAATTTGCTTCGTGCTTTGGACTGACAAACACAAGGAACAACGTTGGTCAGTTTCCCTAGAGCTGAGTGATTCCACTGCTTCAAACTCTGGCTTTGTAAGAAGTGTCATTATGAGAGATCAAATGTGGATGCACTAATAAAGCTATGATCCTGAGAGCACGATTCAGAGTTCTTAGTGGAAATAACTTGGTAGTTTTCATGCAAAAAATAAATAAGGTGTTTTGATCAAGATCCAGCATCAAGGTAATGTTGACTGTATACTTTGACCTTTCTAGAGTTGTGCAAGCTAAGCTTGTTCCTAGGGATACTTGAGTGAACTCTACAGATTTTAAAGGCTAATTAGAAAGTTTAAGAAACTATGTGCATAGAAAACAGCTCGAGGACTAGGCAGATGGTTTCATCCTTCATCGTGACTGTGTTCAGGGTCATACAATGTTTCTGATGTGGGCATTTCTGTCAGACAAATACATTCCTGTGTGTTCTCATCACCTTATTCACCATATGTGGCACTGTGAATATCTGGCTTTTCCTCAAAGTCAGAATGATCATGAAAGATAAGCATTTGAATGGATTCATTCCATCAAGACAGCCACAGCAGCATAACCCAAGAGACATAGGAAAGAGAACTTCCAGAACAGCTTCAGAAATTGTTTAGAGTAATAAGATATGCATCATGGAAGCAGGGAGGAATACATTGGGTGTCATTAATGGCAATGTGCCTTTTATTGATACAAGTTTTTAAATGTAAATGCTCATTGTATTTCTTGATTATACATTATATTTCAGTAGCTTTGCTTTATTTTTCACTATGCTTAAAACATTCTTCTCACTTCTCTGACAGGCAGGGCACAGATTTCCTCAATTCTTCCTTCTTGGTCTTGATCTCTTCAAGAACTGCTCTTTTCTTCTGATTTCTCCTTTATTTCTTGGTACACACAGTGTTCTCTAGTTACCTCTGTCACATTAGCACTAGTTAAGTTTGGCCTATTCAAGAGAGAAACTACGTTTCTATCACTAAAACCAAGAATACTAACTGGCAAAGAGTAGACATTCATCAAATATTTCTAGAAAGAAGAAAACAAAAGAAAAGAAGAAGGAGATATGAGAAAGAAGAGAGAATCAGGTAACAAAGAAAGAAGAGGAGGAGTCAGAACAAAGAGAAAAGAAAGGAATGTAAGGAAGGCAAGATTGGGCAATTGTAAAATAATTCTCCATTCATATGTTTAAAATAAAATATATCAAAATTTAAAAGTATTAATTTGCAAAGTACATAAAACAGGGAACAGTAACTGCCTACCATAAATACGAAGGTAGCTTCACATTTAACACATCAACACAAGACTGGCTCTATGAAATGTCATTACAGAGTCCTGAGGTGAAAGAGACTAATTACTTAACTAATCAACACTAATCTACTTTTTATTTGAATGAAAAATGAAAATCAAGCATTTATTGATAACTCATATTTAAAATAAAACATCTAATTCCAATTCAAAAATAAACATTTTTGAGAAACATTTTTTGTATCTCTGACTACTACATGAAGACAAATGCTATTTGTCCTAAACTGACTATCTTGTATAATTTATAAGTAAAACTAGAAGGATAATGACTGAAATAATATAGAGGTATATGAAAAAGAAAGGTATAAATAAGACAAGCATAAAATATGAGGAAAAAAGGCAAAGTCGCAGGCACTTTCATGGTTAGACATTGATAAGTTTAATGTATTCAAAGGATATTATCTATTAAACCTTACTGGCTCACTTCAGGAAAGAAAAATAATGCCAAAAAGAACACATTTAGTGAAATATAAATAAGTTGAATTCTATGCTATTTCCTTAATTCTTCTTTATTCCACTTACTTTCATTTTCATTGTATTGGCTTCAGAATTTTATTATATCTTACTAATTTTGTCTATTAATACATACAGTTATTTCAGATTTTGTTAAACTGTGCTTAATTTTTGTTTTTTTTTTTTCTCTAACCTTCCTCTAACCTGCAGATTCCTTCTAACCTGTCTGCTGCATATTTTGTGACATATTTTAAAGACCTGGGTTATGCAATACATGCACATATGTATTTTACTTTCTGTGATTAATGAAATACTTTACTCTACTCTGCGATAGGGGGTCTGGCCAGGCTTGCTTGGTAAACCAAGTGTGATGAGATCTTGCTCTGACACGGTTAAGTCTAGAAAAGGGAAACAGTGAAAGAGGAGTAATGAGCCTAATTTCTTTCCATTGTTGCTCTTCAGTGTTTTAGCAGAGTTGATTGGGAGCAGAAAGGACTGAGCCAGCTGGAGAAACGATAAAACACTTGACAGGCAGTCTAAACGATGTGAGGGAATTACTTCTAAAATATTTTGTTGCAATTTTCTGCCTGGCCAACATAAACTTCTGTTTAGGGAAAATGCATAGTCTTTTCAACGTTTTTAAACAGCTACCCTCTTTGAAGGAACTCAGTACTTATCCAGAGGCTCTGGAAATGCTAGATGTTTATGCTTGCCTTTGAAATCACTGTTAGTAAAGCATTAAGAGCAAGCTTTCAAATGAATTTCTAAAGACCAAACAAGGGATTGTCTTAAATATTTCTATATAGCTTCTGTGGATGTCTTTAATTTCAATTTTTTATCAGAACTGAGCCAAATCTTTGTTGGTATATTTTGTACATACATTAGATCACATTCAACATTGAGAATTTGTATCTGTACATGAGACATCTTAATTTTCATTTTTCCCCTTTCCCCTGTACTTCCTACAACCTCCACCTGCTATATACATAAACTTTGTTTCCTTTTTGTTTTACTGTCATATTTTTTCTCTTCTTCTACTTTCCCCCTTGCACCTTCCATTTTCTTCCTACTTCACAATACCTGTCATACATTCTGAACCTTATTTACACCTTCAGTTTCTTATACCAGAGAAATGATACAGCATTTATACATATGTGCCCTATTTATTTCACTTATACATATGTCCTCCAGGTATATCCACTTGAGTATAAATGACTCAAATTTATCATTCTTAGTAGTAAAGTAATACTCCATCATATAACTGAATAAAACCCCACCCACATTTTCTTTATCCAGTCTCCATTGATGAACATTTGGGTTGTTTCCAGCATTTAGCTATTACAGACTAAACTACTATAAACAAGGGTGCACATATGTAACTATGATACAAAGCTTTTAATTCTTTTGTGTACATACTTAGCAAGGGAATAGCAGCATCAAATGAGACCTAGTTTTTTCATACATCTCTACTCTGATTTCTACAAGGTTTGTAACAGTTTGTATTCCCACCAACACTGAAGGATTCCTTGCTCCCTGAGCCCCACCAGCATTTGTTGTGGGTTGACTTTGAGATAGCAGCCAGTCTTTGTGGAATGCAATGTAATCCTAGTGTTGTTTTCATCTGCATCTCTCCGATTATAAATGATGTTGAACATTTCATATGCTTCTTTGCTGCCATTACTTTTTCATTTAAATAAATGGCTATTGAGGATATCCTCATAAGTGAAATAAATAGGTCACAGATAGGTACATATCACATCTTTTCTCTGGTATGAGAAAATGAAGATGTAAATGAGTCCTAGCATTGTATGTTATATATTGTGAAATAGAAAATGCTCAATGTAAAATAAGGTGAAAGGGGACAATATTGAGATTGTAACAAAAAAGTAAGGAAACAAATTTT